>CAUHTR010008208.1:0-43973 GCA_959609185.1 Schmidtea polychroa | reverse complement strand
TTGTGTATCTGTCATGTAGGGCACCAATCATAATAAATTCTAATTATTATGGAATGGACGCACTTTTTATGACACATCATTGGTTGCAATCTGCCAGAGCCGCAAACCTTGTGTGTGCTGCCTCTGATGTAATGGATATGATAAGATTAGAAACATGGCCTCCAATACTCCTTCAGGATGTTATTCCACTTTGTTCTGCTCAATATGATCGAATGTTCGGTACAACTAGAATTCCTAAACTAATCAAAAATCAAAAAGGCAGTGATTATTTAAAACGCAACGTAGATGCACGTCACATTGTAGTCATTCACAAAGGACGGTTTTTCATGTGCCAAATGTATTTTCGTGAACGGAAATTGGAGCCCGTTGATATTGAGGAGTGAGTTTTATGTATTTCTATAGACATAAATCTTATATATAATTGTGAATGTATGTATGTATACAATTTCTAAATACAGAAATTTTTAAAATTGAATCCAATATAAAAATCCTTATAAATCGTTATTAATACAAAAAATCACTTTGCCACATTTAAATTCTTAGGTTAAGTCTGTTCAATTCAGATCAACACTAATGTGGGTGACCATTAAAAAATTCCGGTAATGTATTTTATTTTTTGTCTAATATATACCATTTATTATTCAATTTCAACATTTTATCAGTCAATTTCAACATTTCAAATCTTAAAATTTTTATACGAATTTATAAAAGTACAGATACTGTTCAGCGCTTATAATTAAAAATGAATAAATAGAACTGTTACAAATTAATCATAGTTCCGCACGTTCATAAATTTTCGTAAGTCAGTGATCGTTCATACTGAAATGGGTGGAAGTAGATTGCGATTAGGTGCCACTGGTAATTTATCTGAATTAATGTTACTAGAAGTTGATAACGTTACAGCAAATGATTGTGCAGGATATTTTAGGCATATAATTCGAAATATCATTAACTGTGCGGCGGAATTACCTTATATTCATCAATAAATATTTTTGTTGTTATTCTTTTATAAATATTGTTTCTGATTACAATGTTGAAATTGACTGATAAATGGTATATAAAGCCAAATGTTCGTAGAACTAAAAGAAAACTCTGTATGGGACTAATTCTCATATATCCAGTCTTAAATAAAAGTTTTACTTTGAATACTAATGCCAGTTTTGATTGAATTGGGTTCGGTGTTGTGACAGTGAGGTGAGAAAGGGAAAGAAAGAACAATACTAAAAATGGTATCGATACAATTATTGGAAAGAATCAAAGAAAGAAGCTATTTGATAGAATTGAATAATGGTACCATTTCAGTTAGAAAAAGAGTGACTCAAACATTTTAAACGAAATAGGTTGTAGGGGTAAATATTAAATATTTAATTAATAAATAATTTATAATGATAAATTCTCAAAATAAAGTTTAAATATCCTCAGAGTAGCAGATTTTCAAATTACAGAAATTTGTTATTAGAATAAATATTTTCAATTAAAAGATTGATGTTCTGTCTTGATCTAATAAATAAAGATTTTATATTAACTATGACATTTTTTATAATTTACTAAATGTTAATTAATATTTAATATTATGTTAATTAAAATGACAAATAAATTTATCAATTAAGAGGTCTAAAATCAATTCTGACAAATACAGATTTGCCGGAAAATCATGAAAACCTCATTCCAATATTGACTGCCGGTGAGAGGAACCATTGGGCCCTAGCTAGGGATACATATTTCTCAACAGGGGTCAATAAAATATCTTTGCGATGTATTGAAACGGTAAGAAATTAATGGAATTTTTTTTAATTAAAGTGTAGTAAGTTCCTATTTTGTTATAATGATATATTTAAAGATTTGCATTTCAATAAATTTTTAAATATTGATAAACTTTAGCAGTCAACTTTTGTGTGTTTTTGTAGTTATAGATTATGTAGATAATACTCCACTTATCAAATAAATGGCTCTTATTATTTGGTAACATGACAATTGTAATATTTAATAATAAAAATTCGTTATGAACTGAAATGAGAATTATTTGCCAGATTATAATTCGATTGCGTCAGTTAGAACACTTGAGCCCATCCTAAAATTTACTATTTTTAATAACATAATTGTACAACTTTTTAAATAGTAGAGTTTGTTTAATCACTAACTAATTGTATTAGATTACACAATATACAAATAACTCTGGATAGGTTAGGTGCACCATATAACTTGCGTTTTCTAATATACAGTTTTAGAAAGTGAATACATCTTAGGATTTTAATTAGTTCATTTTCTTCATCAAAATATTTATTTTCACAATTATTTAGTTTGAGAACTTCAATAGGATTTCCCATTCGACTCGATTTTTATTATACAAATCTTCCGGTCTACCCTTTGGATTTTAAGGCCTCGGCGTAAATATGAAGTTGATCCTTAGTAAATCAAAAAACAAATTTTTAATACAAAATATTAACACATACAACATTTATTCTTATCTAAATGGTAAAACTTAACAATTAACAATTATATAATTAACATGACATCATAATGGCTAATAAAACATGACTCTTTTGTAAATACTTCCGGGTACCGTTAATATAATTGAATATATTGAAATAGAAGATTTATTTTGTTAATATAGAATTTTAAAGTCAAGGGACAAATTTAAAAATGAATTTACTAATTTCCAAGAGAATGTAAATAATGTGATATATGATATTTTAGGCAGCGTTTATTTTAATTTTGGAAGATGCAGGTGAGGAATTTGATCCCGAAAATCAAAAATCCTTGGACGGTATGGCGCATGCATTAATTCACGGAAAAGGCTATGATCGGTGGTTTGACAAATCCTTCAATATTGTTGTCTTCAATAATGGAAGGGTAAATATAGTTTGTCGAGTTTCTAAGATGAAATTGAAAATACTTTAATTTACAAAAACATCTAAAATTCTTGATATACTAAATCTTTATAGAAAAACGATGACTAAGAACTAAAAATATAATAATAATAATAATAATAATAATAATAATAATAATAATAATAATAATAATAATAATAATAATAATAATAATAATAATAATAATAATAATAATAATAATAAAATGATAATTTAAGCCTTTTGCTGCAAATAATTTATTTAATGAAAGAATTTTCGACTATACGATAATCCTTGAGATTGACAAGGACTATCGTATAGTCGAAAATTCTTTCATTAAATACATTATTTGCAGCAAAAGGCTTAAATTATCATTTTATTGTTTTAAATAATAAATGCTGCTACCAAGCAATCATCATTTTAATAATAATAATAATAATAATAATAATAATAATAATAATAATAATAATAATAATAATAATAATAATAATAATAATAATAATAATAATAATAATAATAATAACATTAATTATATTATAAGAACTTTTTTCCCAATTTCAACACTGATTTAATTTTCCATTGAATTTATTAAAGAGCTTGAAAACTATGAATCAGTAAATATATCGATGTTTTTGATATTCACAAATTTTCACTTGAAAAAGGCAGTGCTGAAAATTCGTATTTCTGCTTTCATATCTTGGTAAGTTTTCGATACAAATCCTTCAGTAGTCAATTTTCGTTTCATTTTAAAATAGAATTAAGATCTTGCTTTAAATGCAAATTTAAAGACTTACAAATGGAATGATTTTAAATTCATTTTTAGTTGACAATAAAACAATTGTATTGAAGAAAAAATAAAGGTTAATTAATTTTATCCAGGAAATTCGGCTTTCTTTTATTCGTTCGAGAGCTGTATCACAATGATTTATGATGCAATTGATGAAAAGTTGATTGACTCGCAGTTGAATTACTTGTAACCAATTAACTCGAACGATATTGTCATAATTCCAGTGACAGAATTACAAAAAAATCATTTACTTTTCTTACAAATCATCATTAACAAGATAATGGCAATTGTGAAACGGCTTAAAAAACTTAATTTCGTTTATCTTGACATTGGAACAATTTATTCTTCATTTCAGTTGATGTTTAAACTTAATTTTTGATAGGAATCAGTAAAAACGAATTATATTTAAAAAATATAATATTTAAATTTATTAAAAATATTATTTACATTATTTTCTTGCGTTTTAGTAAGCGTATATAAAATTTAATAAAATAATAAAAATAAACACACATTTGATAAAAGTTGTGCCGAAATATCGTGTAACTTATATATTGTTTTGATCAATAGTTTTACAAATATTAATATGAAAATTATTGAATAAAAATAGATCCAAGGCGAAACAAAAAAATAAATATGATAAGATAAACAATGTAAAGATATAATATAGATTCGAATATTTGTTGATTGTTATTGTAAAATAATAAATAAATTTTCTAGGCTGGTTTCAACGCAGAACATTCCTGGTACGGTCAGTGAAATTTGTTAATTGTTTCTGTTCATTAAAAAATTAGATGAAAATATATTCAAAAAACCAAGCATTATATAATACTAGCTGGGGTACCCGGTGTTGCACGATTTAAAAAATAGTAAACAGATTCAAAATAAAAAAATTTATTTCAATTCATTCATTAAAAAAAAATAATTTAAAAAATACATTAAAATTTAATTAAAAAAATCTCGGAAGTTGCTTTTGGGGACCAAATTTTAGAATGGGAAGCCGACTTCTCATGCAATTTTCAGTAGTGCAATGTATAGATGGAATTTAAAACTAAGTATAATAGCACTTTTAAAATTTGAAAATGTTAATGTGTATCTACTGGGAGTATCTACTGCAGTAAATCAAGGTGACCCTGAGTAGGGTTAGGGTACCCTAGGGGTGGTTAACTGGGGTTGAAACATAGCCTATGACCTGTTCCGAGTCTAATGAGGGTGACATGCAAAATTTCAGCACCCTAGGTCCAACGGTGGGGAATTCTATGGGTAACAAACAAACAAACAAACTTTCATCTTTATATATTAGATATCAGTAATATAAGCATCAGTAATATATTTAATATAATTTTTCTTTTCTCTCAGATGACAATTGATCAATAAATTGGTGGCTAGTTTGTAACGTATGATAACAATGAATCTGTTGAAATATATAGTATAAGTGATGTTTCAAATACCTATATCAATATCATGTATATGTTTATGATATAATTTATTAATTTGTTAATAATATTAATTAATTTAATTAATCACTTTATTTAATTAACTTAATCCTTTCACTAATATAATGCAAAATATGTGGTCTAAAATATTCGATTTTTACAATTAAAGGGGGTGTTAATTGTTAAAGCTTTTAAATATTTGGATATAAATCACTGTTTCCCAACCTGTGAACCGCGAACTCTGAAACTACACAGACAGCTCTTGCGAATATATTTTATAACTTAATAATTACTTAAAAATTACGCCATATCAGCGTTGACTTAACGGGAATTTAAATCAAAGTAATAGATCCTACTTCAATTCTAGCAACGTATTGTGCTTTTTTTATAACTGCTCGTATTTTTTTGAAGTTTTTTCAATTGACATTATATTTAAATGCCTCTCTCATTTAAATTCGTTTCCAAGCTTCTGTTGTTACTCAACCTTCACACTGAAAACATATGTAAAATAAAAAGTTTCCTTTTCCGGCCTTCAAAAAATTTACCATCTGGCCCAGATTTTGCAAAAGGTATAAATCTTCGAGTATTAGGAGTTATAAGGAATAAACGAAGTAAATCTTTTAAAAAAAATTATTATTATAAATTATTATAAAAATTAACATACGGATTAATTATTTTAACTAAAAATTAATTTTTACTAATTTTGTTTTTAAAATATATTTTTCATCAATAAATTGCTTGTAATAACAAAATTATTAAAAAAATTTATATTTTAAAATTATTATATTATCTTTTTAAATATTTTAATGCAAGATTATCAATGAGATATTATGGCATTCAATGTTGAGTAAAAACCCCATTAAAATTCCAAACTAAAAGGCATTTTAATGGGGGAAATTCTGAAATATATTTGATGACGCAATAGGTCGATGGGATTATACTTTCTCATTGACAGCTTTTTCTTATTCATCTTCTTCTTATTATTATTGCTAAACAAACAAATCATAAAATAAACTTCACTGCAGAATAGATATTAAATTAAATAAGAAAAATTAATATAAATTATCTAGTGAAAGTTTATTTTATTATTCACTTGTCTAACTTTTAATTCATGTTGCTATCAATAGATCATCATTTTATATTATTATTATTATTATTATTATTATTATTATTATTATTATTATTATTATTATTATTATTATTATTATTATTATTATAACCCTTAATTGCATTGTGTATCAAATTTGCAACATATCAGAATTTCACGTTTAGATCGCCAAAAATAAATAAGAATTAACCATTTCATGGTGTTGCTTGTTTGCTACAAAGAGCTACAAATTTTACATTAGATTTTTTAAATTATTTTTATAATAAAATATTCAGTCAAAGGAATGTTATTTTATTTTATTCAAAATAAATAAAAAATATCATTCAATTACGGGTTAAACAATTAAATAATAATTTAAGCCTTTTACTGTAAATAATATATTTAAAATTTTTTCATTTGTATTAAATATATTATTCGCAGCAAAATGCTAAAATTATCATTTAATTGTTTTTAAATTTAATTGATGCTGTATCACTTTATATTATTATTATTATTATTATTATTATTATTATTATTATTATTATTATTATTATTATTATTATTATTATTATATGAAATAATAATAATATGAAATCTGTCTCATTAAAAAATTATAAATGGCGTCCAATTAATTCAAACAAAGTTATAATTATTACATCATAATTAATTGCCTGCTGATTATGTAATTAATATATAATTGTCATTGATTATCGCATCATTAACCACTCGAGAGTTAGGGGGTTGGTTTGAGTCAGAAAAATAAAATTAACGAAATTACACTAAATTCTATGATGTGATCCATAAGGTGAATGATAGCAACAGAGTGAAAACCTAAAAAGGAACACAAAGCACTAAGTGATCTAATCTATAATAAACTCAGAGTTAAATTTAACACTTTTTTCTGGCACTTCGTTGTCAGTAAATTCAGGTAAATATCGATATTAATCTCCTTTTATTTTCAAGAAAATCTTCACCTCCCTTCCACTAGCTGCAATCAATATATGCTCATCAAGAATAAATATAATGCCCGCGTAATCTTCTTTGAATTCGTTAACTTGAATTTCAAAGTTTTAAAATATTTCTTTTAAAATAACATTTTTATCATTTATATTTTGGTTTCACTTTTGATTTTTTTAAATTCAATAATTTGCATATTAATACTTGTAAGACTTGATCAAAACAATATATAAGGTATATGATATTTCGGCACAGCTTTTATCAAGTGTGTATTTATCTGATCTTACAAACATTTTATTGACATTTTCAGATTGCCAGATTGCAACATCACTATAAAAAGTGCATTAAAATAAACTCTTCTTTTTAAATCAGTTCTCTTTTTTTAGTTTTATATTACATAAAATGCTATTTTATATATTTTTAATACAAATTTTAGCACAGGCTTTTGTGATTGTTATTGTTATTTGGGACATTGACTCAATATTACATGTGAACCTCGGGTTCAAATTGATCAAATTCTAGACATAGAGCTTTGACTTATGTTACAGTGTCGTACAAACAAATAATTCTTTATATAATTGTATACATTTAGCGCGTTATATATGAAATTTGTATATATGAAATTATTATAGAATCAATGATCTAGGAAATTTATAATGCTTTACGTCACCTACCACTTATTCTACCCTCCCGAACTAGTATCTTGATCACTTCTTGGGTAGGTATTCCTAATTCTATCTGTTTCCAAAGATTTATTGTCAAATTTATCTTTATTTCTTAAAATTCTTTCATTAATTAGTGAATTAATTGAAAGATTTTACTATTGTTTTCCAGGGCCGATGCGCCAATTGTTGGTCACATGTGGGAATACATTTTACTTGAGGATGTATTGAGTAGGAATTACGGGTATTTTTGAGACCGTTTGTGTCAATGTTAGTTTTTGATGTTTCCTTCATAGATATACTCCAGATGGACATTGCAGAGGAATACCAGCATCCCGATTACCGCAACCAGAACGATTGAAGTGGGATATAAGCCCTGAAGTTTATTATTATATAAATTTAGATTAAAAATAAATTTTATATAGTTATTGGATGACATGAATATATCAATGAAATTAGTGAAAGAAATCATTGACGATCTCGATTTACACATTTTCGTTCACAGTAATTATGGAAAGGGGTTAATGAAAAAGTGCAAGGTCTCTCCAGACGCATTTATCCAAATTGCATTACAATTAACTTACTACCGAGTACTATATATATGAATATATTATAAAATATTTGAACTAAATCAGTAATTCTCACCTTGGGGATCACGACCTCCCAAGGACCATTTATCTAATTGCCAGGGGTAGTTTGAGACATTCAGAACTTTGATTTTTGTTAAAATGTGACTATATTAATAATTAGGCTAAGAGATAGAGAAACGGAAAATAAATAACCTTTGGAGAGAAAAAAAGTTGACAAGTGACTTTTGATAAAAGGAGTATATGATCAATAATTTTGATGCAATCGAAAAACCTTAAAAGGTTAAAACATAGAAATTGGATAATTACATTTGATAAACAAAATTTGTTATGACAATGACAATAACTTCAAAATGACATTTTAATTTAGCCATTAATTGAGGATTCTCCTAACATCTGACATTCTGGTAGCCTGAGTATAAGACGAGGTGTTTTCCTTAAGAAATATCATGTAAAAGCAATAGTCACCTTATATTTGGGCTAATATGGTAATTAACTGAAACAGAACAAAGTAAAATAGCCTTATCCATCAATGAAACCAAATCTTAAGTCATTAGGAAAAGTTGTCACTCAGAAATGCAATCGGAAAATGCACTTGTTACGAAAAATAAATGTTTCAATTCATATATCTAATGATACTTAATACGAGAAGGCAGATATTGCAATTTTAATACCGGAAACGTTATAAAACTCAAGAAAAAGAGATCAAGACACATTATAACGGCTACATAAAGTAATTGTCAAACGAATAAAGATAATAAACATGACCACGTAAAATTTATGCATCCTTTTCCAATAAGTTATAAACATCCTTTATCTTCATTTCTTTTCAACCTATCGATCAATATTTGCCAGTAATTTTAAGTGTTTATGGCTACATTAAACTTATTTATACGTCATGCTAAAGACTAACACGAAAAGAAATGGGAAATTTTTAAAATTTAAAATGCGAAAACTAGAAAATATTATTAATTAACATGTTTTTAAATAAATAAAATTATTCTTTTGGTTTTAAACAAGTCGTCTCATATTTCGAAACCAAACATCAAAATAAACCATTTCATCGTTTAAAGTTTTGAAAATAACTCCAGAAACCATTCAGATACATTTTCTATTGTGGTGGTTAGTGTGTACAGCAATTGGTGTTCAATTGGTGACTCGTCAATTTAATGAATTTAATTTTTCATTAGAAATGGCTTTCAGGTAAGATGTTTAATTTTAAGTATTATTATTCAAGTTCTTAAATATTACTTTTAGTCAACATTTGTATTATAAATTATTTTTAATAAATTTTCAGGTTTTTTTAGGAATTTTATGAAATTTACTTTATAATTATTTTGATATAATGCAAATCAGATATATTTTTAATTATAATTAAATAATTAAATCAATCACCAAAAAATGTATTTTTCTAAAACATTTCTAAAACAAATATAAGAAATCTATCTGAGTATTTAACTTAATTTTAAGTCAAAAATTATCCTTACGATGATATTTCGTAATTTTAATGACAATTTACCGTAGTTTCTTTAGAAATACATTGAAAATCATTTTCAGCGATCTTTTTTCTCAAAATTGTCTAAAATAAAGTTATTATAAAAAAGTATCTCATCGGTATTTATATATATATATATATATATATATATATATATATATATATATATATATATATATATATATATATATATATATATATATATATATATATATATATATATATATATATATATATATATATATATATATATATATATATATATATATATATATATATATATATATATATATATATATATATATATATATCGAAAGTTTACAAGTGTTTTTAAGTATGTGTTGTTTTTGTGTGCAGTATTTAATTTTTCTACCACTTTTAGATTTCGATAGTATAAGGTGTATCTCAGCACTATCAATGAGAACATCAGCGCGAAATCAAAGTAAGTATGTATGTTTCTATAATGTAAGATTATTGATTTTTTCTTATATTATCTGAATTGTTTCTGGTGTATTCATGAAAGCTGAAAGTTGAAATTTGAAAAAACTAAATGTTTCTCAGTAGGATTTAATTGAGGTGAATAGGAAGGTCTATATTTTTATCTTATTCTCTTTTCTTCTAATAGGTTAATCATAGATCGACGATGATGAAACCTTTTTTTATATTTATGAATAATTTTATTAATATTTATGCATAACCCTATGTTAAATATACATTGAAAAAAGGTTAAAGTGTTTATTAAATATTAAAATTCTGAAACTATAGAGCAACAATTATTACAAAACAAATGAAAAGTTTAAAATATTATTAAAAATATATGATGAGTTTGAGACTATTAAATATTAGTGTTTAACTGCCAAATTGTTATACAACACTTCACAGTGCAAAATATTACGTTGCGGTAATTTTAACGTAGAATATTGTCATAAGTAAATGGACACCTCCACAGTTCACCGTAAAATAATTCATGGGACCCTAGTTCCAATCTATGAAAACAGTAACATATCAAGAGAATATTCCCATTTTCGCGTCACCTTGTACCAGCAACGAAGACCTCGTTAGAGGAACTTTGGCATTTCCGGTCTTAAATGGAGTGCACAATCGCAAGACATGAATTCCATTGAATATTGTTTGGTTTCTCTTGGATATGGCCGTAATAAAGCGGCAATCCAAGCCAACATCAGCTGCAAGTCTATTGGTCGAGTTTCAAGAGGAGTGGAAAGCAATCCGTCAAGAAACCTTCAATAAACCTATGCATTGAATGCCATAGATCTACCAGATATTAGAGAGCGAAATATAATCGTTTTCATGGGTAAGACTCGGTTTTATAATTTTTCTCGGGTGTCCATTTACTTATGACAATGCACTGTATATATTGTTTTTGTGTGATTAATAGAGTACATGCTCAAGTTACTTCAATTTCTTGATTGCAACAATTAACCATAGAAAAACAAGCTATCTCAGCCTCAGTGAAGAATTTGTATCTCTTACCAAAATATTTTGGAGATTGTAATGTCCTCCAGTCGGTTAAAGAATTCAAATTGGAAAGTCAATTGCTGTGAGCTTTCGATTACATGAACCAGTCTTGGCGAAAGTTTTCAGCTTGAGTGAATATGCGGCCTATGATGCTTCCAGATAGAGAAAATTACAACCGCGCGAATCTGTCGACTTCTACTTTTGCTCTATGATACGTCTTGGAGAACTGGAAAAAATAGTTAAAAACGGGATCACAGTAGCCTTTGTTGTATAATTACGTCACGCCAAAAATGACCATTTTTGATCCACCACCCACCCCACTCCCCACAGTGACGTCAAATGAGGGTAACCTAGTGGTACCATACTGTCCTCTAGACTGCTTGGGAGTTTGTTGTAGCAGCAATAATTGTTAGTCATTGTTGTCTAGTCAAATTATCAAGCATCACTGTAGCATAGTAACAGAGGAAATTGTAATAATAATACTACTTGTGGTCCCTAAAATACAACTAGCGTGACGTCACATTCAGCTCAACTCATCCACCCACCCACTTCACGTTTCGTCACGTTCCACAGTATACATATGTTATTAGTACCCTTAGCAGTCACTACTAATATCCTGATATATGAAATCAAAATAATATTAATAAATTAAGTACATAAATTAAACTAACATTAGGAACTTTATTTTGCAAGTCAATAAAAACATTAAATAAAGGTGTTTTGTTAATTTAATAAAAAAGATTACTCTATTTCTTTCCTATTGGGAAGATGAATGGGAAGTTTTGTCAAACTTATGAATCTTCAATGACTCGATTATTTCGAGATGGTCGAACGGAGACTGTGAGGAGCTGTAGCGCTGAGGTATGCGAAGCTGTCAGATCAATTGATGATCCGAAAATTCCCGTAATTTAGAGTTAAATGAATTTGATCTATTTAATAATTGTAAAAAGCGTTCAACAAAACTACTTTATTTCCAAAAAGCTGCAGAGTATCATCAACAATTATATCGTGATGCCATGACTGGCAGAGGTGTCGATCGGCACTTATTTTGCATGTACGTCGTATGTCAGTTTCTTAATTTCAAGAGTGAATTTCTGGAAAAGGTTCTTACCGAACCTTGGAAATTGAGTACATCACAAACTCCTCTTGGTCAATCAAAACGTCTTAATCTGAGGTATATTATTATTATTATTATTATTATTATTATTATTATTATTATTATTATTATTATTATTATTATTATTATTATTATTATTATTATTATTATTATTATTATTATTATTATTATTATTATTATTATTATTATTATTATTATTATTATTATTATTATCATTATTATTATTATTATTATTATTATTATTAATATTATTATTATGTTTCACTTGTTCTCATATGACTGTTACGAGAAAAAAATTCTTAAAATAATAGCTCATAACGAAGGGGTTAAATTAATATGCTGATGTTGTAGTTGCTGGTTGATAATTATTGTTTCCAGCCGTTATCCAAATTTCATTTGTGCTGGAGGAGGCTTTGGTCCAGTTGCTGACGATGGTTATGGTGTAAGCTACATCATTGCCGGAGAGGACAGAATCTTTTTCCATATATCGTCTAAATTCAGTTGTGAGAAAACGGTATTTTTTATTCCAGAATTTATTAAATTATATATATTATTACTCATCTTAATGTATATGCAGTACATCAAAGAAGTTGTGAAAATCAATAAAAAACAAAATAAAAACGCAGATTTTTTATTAAGCTTTTTCTTATAAACCGATTTTTTCTTGTGGGAAATTTCGAAGACCTTGTATATTTATGCTACTGTACGCCAGTGAGGGACAGCGTCCATATATGTTTCAATTTATAATTTCAGGAATCTCAAATGAAACGGTTGTGACTTGATTATTTAGTTTGTATTAATATATGGTGGGCAAATGAGGCACCGTGACAAAGTGATTGAGAATGAAGAATGTTATAAATTAAGAGTTCCCCTATACCAGTGTTTCCCAAACTTTTGGTACTGCGTACCACCTTGATCATTTTCATTATATAATGTACCCCTTTGCTTTACATTTGATTTACATTTTAATTACATTTATATAAATGATTTACTTTATGATTTGATTTATAAACTTAGTTTATTTTTAAAAATATATTATTGATTCGAAAATATAGACAATAAATAAAAATATTTTTTTACGGATGTCTAACATTAAAATAATATAAACATTACAAGCTTTGTGATACCCAGTGAAAATCCCAATAGTAGACTAGTTTCGAGCTTTTGGCTCTCCTACAGTACTATGTAGGAGACACGTAGATTTCTCTTCGTGCCAGGTAAGTATACAATATTGCTGATTCAACTCTATTGCATACTTTCCCTGCTACACTGGAAATCACTTCACTTGCAAATTAGCTAAATCACAGAAAAAAATATCTGCAAACTTGTAAACATGGCGTATGAAAAATCATATTCGCCTCGGGAGAAACCGTCATAAACAGGAACTGTTTACAGTTGCATCCGTAAACCTTTAGCATTTTTAACTTGTAAAGGAGTAAAATATTTTTTACGGATGTCTAACATTAAAATAATATAAACATTATAAATAAAAAATAAAGAAAAATAAATAAAAAACAAGATTATATTTATATTTTTCTGTATTAATAAAATTTTAATAAGACATTTTAATCTAATTAAAATTTTTTTATTTATCTTTTAATATTTAGATAATAGAAGATTAAAAAGGCCTGCGTACCCCCACTGCCATATACTAATATACTAAAGATCAGCACTTCCATACTTATAGAAATTAAATGTCATAAAAAAGCGAGAAATTAAGGATGGTTAATTGATGTACTGAAGAGAAGGAGAACTATAAACAGCAATGAAACTTCATTAAAGTCCTTCAAAAAAACGCATATCACAATTAGGATATTGAAAAAATGATTTCAAATCCAAAAAGACCTAGGAAAACAAAACATAAAAGAAGAAATATTTTTATCTGAATATTCCATTCATCAGCAGCGTTCTCGACTTCAAGATCTTGAAAGAACTCAAATATACTGTACATCTAGTTTGTATGGCACATAAGTCTTGGCAAACAACACAAAAAAGAAAACATCTAAATCCTGCTAGGAAGTCCTCGGCATACAGACGTATCGAACAATGTCAACTAAGGAAGGAAAAATTTTTTTTACTAAATTCTTACCCAGTGACAACATCCAAAAAAATTTCAGATTTTAAGAGGCAGATCTCATCATAAATAGACGTCAATCAACACTATTGAAGAAATCAATGAAATCACCAGTCTGATTTGTAGTGATTGAAGTTGAGAAATTTTTTAAAATAATTTTTTTTAAATCTTAAATATTAAATTATTCTTTCAAATTTAAAGTAAAAACATTAGGAATAAAAATCAATATAAAATTATAATAATAAAATTATAGTTATTAAAAAATTCTTTTATAAACAAATCTTTTATATATTTTTAAGTTAAAAAAAATTTTCAAAATGAATTTTATATTCTTTTATTTTGAGTAGTATTAAATAGTAAGGACTCCAACCCACTTTCAAGGTTATGAAATATGTCCATATCAAATATAGGTCAATTGAATCATTTATTTTTTAAATTAACATTTTATTTAATTACTTCTTTTTAATTTTTTCTTTTTAATTTTATTAATTAATTATTTTATTATGTTTTATTTTAATTACTTACTTTAGTTAATTTTTAATTTATTACATTTAATTAATTTATTAGTTTATTAATATTTTATTTTAATTACTTACGCTATTTAATTATTATTTTTATTTTATTTTTTTTTAAATTTAAATTTTATTTAATTACTTATATTTATTTTTTTTTCTTTTTAATTTTATTAATTAATTATTTTATTATGTTTTTATTTTAATTACTTACTTTAGTTAATTTTTAATTTATTACATTTAATTATTTAATTAGGTTATTAATATTTTATTTTAACCCTTAAACCACTGAAATAAAATTACGAGGACAAACCAAAGTCAACCAAACTGACCGTTACAAGCAAACCATGTGTTTGATTGTGTTCAAACCTGCAAGTTGTGGTGTGTAATTTTTACAGACGAAAAAACGGTCTTACTGTTTGGAACGCGAAAATGTTTTGATTTGAATTGAATGGGGTTTTTATGATGACCGTCTGTAGACGGTTTTAGTGGTTAAAGGGTTAATTACTAACGTTATTTAATTATTATTATTATTATTTATTTATTTTTTTTTATTTATTTTTTTTATTTTACATTTACATTATATTCATACAAGAGCGTAAATTATAACAATAATATTTCAATTTGAATAAAATTTTAATTAGTAATTATTCATTTTGAATAAAATTTTAATTAGAAATTATTTAATTTATTATAAAATAAAACGTTGAGTTAATTTTAGATAAACCGGATATTAATTTTTCGGAAATAAATAAATAAATAAAATAAACACGAAAATAATATTTCTTACTTGAAACTAATTATCTAAATTAATTGGACAAATGAATAATTAAATGATAAAACACATTTTAATTCAAATTGAAATATTAATGTTATAATTTATGCTCTTGATGAATATAATGTAAATGTAAAATTAAAAAATAATAATAATAATTAAATAACGTTAGTAATTAAAATAAAATATTAATAAACTAATTAATTAATTAAATGTAATAAATTAAAAATTAACTAAAGTAAGTAATTAAAATAAAAACATAATAAAATAATTAATTAATAAAATTAAAAAGAAAAATAAATAAATAAATATAAGTAATTAAATAAAATTTAAATTTAAAAAAAATAAAATAAAAATAATAATTAAATAGCGTAAGTAATTAAAATAAAATATTAATAAACTAATAAATTAATTAAATGTAATAAATTAAAAATTAACTAAAGTAAGTAATTAAAATAAAACATAATAAAATAATTAATTAATGTCGAACCCATATCTTACGCACGCCCATATCTTACGCAAAAATTTTTTTATTCTACACAAAGAAACAAAAAGCAATAAAAACACCAAAATATTATATAAAAAGCAATTAAATAATGAAATTTAATTATTGTTTTTCTAAATTATCTTTTTCAGCCTATTTTTACAAACCACCATGTGATTTTCTTCATTCAAATCCGATTTTAATCTAAAATACTCGTTTCCAACTCTTTCTACTATTATCCAACTTCCTTCTTCATAAAAATCTTCCATTTTTCTTTTTCTTGTTTCTGTGTTTGCATCAAAAGATTTCTTAACCAAAACACGCTCTCCAGGATTAAAAGTAATAGAATGATAGTGAACATCTGCATCACTCACCATTCTTCTGGTATATCTGTTTCGATAATTTTGGTCAACCAGGCTTTCTCGAATAATTTCACTATTTGATTCAGCATTAATGCTTTCATTTTCATTGCTATTGCCATTATTATTGGTGTTTAAATCCCCAACTAGATCAGTATATTCATCTGATTCAACTAAAAGTGAATTTTCATTATTAATATTTTCCAACAATAAATTTTCTCTCATTTCGCTTCTTTGTCTTCCTCTAAAAGCATTCATTGGTGTCGTGTTGATTGCTCTATGCCATGTTGTATTATATTTAAAGACAATTTCATCATGAATGTCTTTTTGCGTAACATATGGGTTCGACAATTAATAAAATTAAAAAGAAAAAATTAAAAAGAAGTAATTAAATAAAATGTTAATTTAAAAAACAAATGATTCAATTGACCTATATTTCATCTGGACATATTTCATGACCTTGAAAGTGGGTTGGAGTCCTTACTATTTACTACTTTTAGTTTTACAATATATTTAATTTAGAATTATTTCATTTTGTTAAATATATACTTTGCAGCCAATGGCTTATATTATCATTTACTTTGTTTATTATTATTATTATTATTATTATTATTATTATTATTATTATTATTATTATTATTATTATTATTATTATTATTATTATTATTATTATTATTATTATTATTAGATAACATAAAATTCAAAAAATTTCTTTTTCATCTCGATTAAATTATTCAATTCATTTCTTCGGGTCACATGCATATATTTGTAAAGTTACGCGGGCCGCAACACTACTGGTATAAAAAAGGGACAATCCTCTCCTGTGTCACTAGCTGCGCGTGAAAGTCGAAACGAATCTCAAAATATACGAAATTTAGAAAGCCAGATTTCTATTTTTTTAAATCATGTTCCTTGATTATAAATGTGTTTATGGCCGCACATAAAAGCTTGTCGGGCCGCAGGTTGAATATGGTTGGTTTAAACCATCTTCCTACTTCAAATTACTAAGTGAAGCTTGATTTCTTGAGACCAGACAGTGAAGATGGCCTATTGAGTGAAATTATGTATAGAGAACGCAACTACAAATATATATTGTACAAGTAGAAAGTCTTTCATAAATTTCATCTGAAGCAAAATGGTTAAAACGTGCCAAAGGTAAAACAGATTATTTTTTAATACACATTCTCGTACACAGAAATTTTATTTTCATTTAAATTCTCCATAAAATAAATTTAAAATTCTATTTGTGTTTCTACTTACATAGAGCTGACTCAAACGTGTGGCAGCAACACCAAAGTAAGTTTTACTGCAGCTCTACTATCAACAATTGCCTTGTTACATTTACACAATTTCCAAATTCAATTTACTATAAGCAAAAAACTGTGTACTGTACTCGAACAGTTCAAAATCTTTTACTGTTTTGATATTTACTTTTATTCTTTCAACAAAGATTTTTTTCTTTGACAATTCTGTCATTTTCAAATCACATCTTTTATTAAATTTGTTATATTTTTTGTGGTATTACTGAATATTTTAAATTTTGTTTTAATGCATCGAAAAAAAAATCATGCAAACACACTGAAAGAGTAGAATTCACGTTTAAGTTAAAACGGAACATTGCTAATAAACATTTAAATTGTATTTATCATATTGCATAAATTTTTATATAAATATTTTAATTAATAAATTAAAGTAAGTTTAAAATATAAATATAAATTAAAATATATTAAAATAAATTAAGCCAGCATTGAAATCAGCATCAAAATTAAAATAAAAAGCCTCGAATATATTTTTGTTTGAATATTACGAAAAGTGCAGTTTTTTTGAATAAAATAAATTTTAGTGAAGTAATTTTATTAATTGATTTTATGGAATTTGAAAACGAATTTGATGTTGTTGCGGCTAACACACACCAAGTCGAAATAAACTATATAAAGATAGACAAAATAAAACCATAATAAAGTATATAACATGTCAGGAATTTGATGTGAACAATCCATTCTGTATAGCTAACTGGGAGTTAGGGTTAGGGTTAGGGTGAGTCATCACTAGGAAGAGTTATACTTTCCGTAAGTCAATCAGGATCAAATGTGGTGGATCGCTCACATTTACCTTTGTAGAATTTATAATTTTTTGAAACTAGTATTATTATTATTATTATTATTATTATTATTATTATTATTATTATTATTATTATTATTATTATTATTATTATTATTATTATTATTATTATTATTATTATTATTACATAATTATTCATAACTTTAGTTAAATTAATCATTAACGTTCATTTATTAATATATCAATATTTTTTTTCGGTATTAAATGGAAAATATTTTTTATGAAATAAGTGATGATTTTTTTATTCCTAATGAAGGTTTGGTGGAAAAAAAGGAAAGTATTTTGATTATCATCAACCAAAATCGACTTTAAAATATTTCTGACATTATTTTCAAAAGGCGGCCAAAATCCAAAAAGATGTTTTTAATAATTGAATTTTATGAAGAAATTTTACTAAATAAGTACTCCCTCTGTCCCCAAAAATGATAGTCTAGTTTGACTTTAAATCGTAATTTATTTGCAGTAACAGTGATACTTAAAATGCAGTTTTGTTATTTGTTCAATCAATAAAATAAAATTATTTAATGTGTTTTTACTGTAAAAGGTTTTACACAACCGTTCAATTTTTTATATTCCCTATTGACAATCATTTTGGGAAAAAGGCTAAAATGCAACTGGACTATCATTTTTGGACAGAGGGAGTATTTTTTATTTATTCCATCTGAGATTGGTTTTTTTATTATTTTAATTTGACTTTGAAATGATACAATATTTTCAACAGAATCTGATCTAATGTTAATTCGTTCAATAAATTCTTACATTAATTTAATTAATAAGAAAGAAAGGACAAACTGTTACCCTTGAAGTGATTATAAGGGTAGGAAAAGTAATCGAAAGAAATCTCGGATGATCTGGATATTTCACAAAACGCCACGTATAAGCTCGTGGACAAAATCTGCACAAACATGACCATCGAAGAGATTTTATCTGTTAAAAAGAATAAAAAAAGTTTCATAATGCTGAAATAACCAACAAAATTTCTCAATTCTTCGCATAGCCAGAAATAAATGGGCGTCTGAGGGTATTTTCAAAAGCCAAAGTACAATTTCAAGATCACTTGTTAGAATTCTAGAAGAAAGAAATATCCTCAGAAACATTTAAGCAATGACAATCTCCTTTTTTTGGATGAAACAGGTGTAAATTTGCACCAATATTTCAACTATGGGTACTCGCCTGTCAATACCAAGTCTTACAAGTTAGTAAAGGCTAGTAGGGGCAATAATATCAGTTGCTTAGTTGCAGTAACTCTGTCACTACTCTGTCACTACTATGTCACTATTATGTCACTTTTATATCACTTCTATATCACTTCTATATCACTACTCTGTCACTTCTATATCACTATTCTGTCACTACTATGTCACTACTATGTCACTACTCTGTAACTACTATCTAACAACTTCTCTGTTACTCTGTTTTATCAACAAGTTGTATTGTATAGCGTCCGACTTACTTATATAAGTTAAGATAGCATCCCAACTTTTAATCTTTTCGACCACTAGCAATTTGATTATCTTTTAATTGTTTTTTATAAGGCGTATTCCCATCAAACATTTCTCATTTGGGAGATTTTGCACCGCTTTTCACCAATTTTATTTTATGTTTATAAGTTATTGGTCGCTCACAGGTCAAGGTCACTCCAGTGAAGCTTAGGGACCCACTAGAATAATTAATGGATTTAACTATCTCATTTGTTACCCGCCAAAAATCCCCCCTCTTGAAAAAAATCAATTTTATTCATTACATTAAGATTTCAAATTGTTTTTCTGAATTTTATATAATTTTCCTACTTTAAAACAAAATATTAAACTGATTATTTAGACAAATTTAATTGCAAATATGAAAATTTCTAGTAAAATAAATGTATTCAAAATTAACGAGATTGCTCTTGTAATGTTGAATTTGTATTTTTGTTTTAAGAAACGCTCTAAAATTTCTATAATGCAAAAATAAATAAAATTATAAAATTGTCGATTTTGTTTTAATGATCACAACATATTATTCGTATTTTGTTATTTGTTTTTCTAGAATTCAAAAAAATTTGCCAAAACACTCCTGAAGGCCCTCGGTGATATTAAGGAAATGTTCATTAATGATAAATAGGACATTTTCCAGTTAAGGAAATTAATATTTTAAAATAAATTCACATTTTCTGCAGGTGAAGTGTAAAAATTATTCAAAAAAATACATTTATTGCGATTTTATTTATGAAATTAAAATCAAATCAAATAATTATAAAAGTATATAATTATAAAATTATATAAATCATCTAAAAAAATGAAAATAAAAGATAATACCAAATTATTTATATTTATATTTTCACCTTTAATCATTGGACAAATGCATAACCTGACCCTTGAACTCGGTCTCTTCGAGTTTCTCAAAGAAAATTCCTCCTAATTTGTTCAAGGTACATTCAGTAAATTCCGGTTATTTTCTCAAATGAAGAATAAAAAATAATTGGCTATTAGCCGCAACGAAATTATCGCTCGGCTCATTTTGTAAATCAAAAGTCATAAGTCTATTTTGTTATAATTTTTATTAATTCATAATTTGAATTTCTGACTTTCAGATATTTAAACAAATTTTTAATCCACTTTCTTAAATCACATTAAAATTTTATAAAAACTTTCACAAATATTTTTTATAAATTCTTACAAATTTATGAATTGCTATTTCGATAAATGGGCTGCATATCACAGTGGCTATCAACGAAATTTCTATTACCAGAAATTTAGGATCAAAAATTTGTACATATGTTTCAAATAGGATAAGCTTCGATTGTAATAATGTAGGGAAAATGTAAGTTTAATAATGTATAATATTGCATTATATTAATTGGTTGTTACGCATCAAAATAAACAACTACATTGTTAATAGGTCTGGTAGGATTTAATTTTACACCGGACTCAGTGCATTTCCTCAATTCAAAACATGCGTTCCAATAAATGACAAAGTTTATTTCTTTATTACAAAAAACACAAAATATCAATGACAAAAGCTTCGAATTTCAACAATACGCTAAGTAAACTTCAACTATTTGAAAAAGGATGTTTTAGAAATCCTGCATATATCTTGTCTTTAACCAACCTTTAACCAACATTCAATCTAATGTTTCAAGAGAATGACTGAATCAGGCATTGAAATAACATGGTTTGATTATCTTGTCTATAGATTTAAAATGAACAAAAATATCCTTATAGCATATATCATTGTCAACATTTATGAATTTATATATATATATATCCTTTAAGTTACACCACTTCACAATGAAAAACGAAAGTTTTTTTAAAAATTTTTATTCTTCGAAAATTCGCGAAAACTTCCTTTTTAAAACAAGCTACTCTCAACTCCAAAAAAATAAAATACTTATTGTTAGAAGCTATAACATTCAATTCTTCTGTCATCAAATAAATTACTAAGACTAAATAAATCCAAAATTATCTTTCATTAAATCTGCTTAAACAAATATTCTTGGGACATTTTCTTTCTAATTTCAATTTTAATTTCAACCAAATACCAACATACCACACTCATACTTGAATTGCAATTTTATTAAAGATTATTTTATTTCAAAATTAAAATTAAAATATTCATGAACATGAAGAACAAGAACCAACAGATGATTCAAATCCAATTAAACTCATACGATATTATAATGAAGATTTTTCAAATGTTCTTAATGATGTTAGATGAAAAACTTGAACAAGGATGCATGACGAGTAGCTTTGGTGGCTTGTGGAATAGTAGAACGAAAATAACATCTAAAATAATAGATTATATTTTGTTGACAAGACGAATGTTACAAGTTTATCATTTATTCAGACATGGAAAATATAAATTTAATGGAATTGCAAGATTTATAAAAGATAATTTTAAGAGATTAACTAGAAGTAATTTTGGAAAAGGATCCAGCTACGAATATAAAATTCAAAAATACAAAGGTGAATATTACAATATTGTATACTTACCTGGCGCGAAGAGAAATTTTCGTGTCTCCTACATAATACTGATGAGAGCCAAAAGCTCGAAACTAGTCTACTATTGGGATTTTCACTGGGTATCACAAAGCTTGTACTGTTTATTTTATATACCGTATTTTAGCGCATATAACGCGCACGTTATACGCATTTTTACAAACCGTGCACCCCCCATGCGCGGTATCTGTGGGTGCGCGCTTTATGATTTATATTTTACACGTGGCGGCTTTGCCAGTGGAAATATTTTTATGATGTGACAGTAACCCTACCATCGGTTTTATTGTTTTTTGTAATCAGATACCGCGCGCGTTATATGCGCTAAAATACGGTAAATATCATTATGTAATATAGTAATGTACCAAGTTTTTGCAAAAGTTTAAATGTTAATATTTTATATCATAGTGGAAAGGACCGACACATGTATCCCAAAAAATATGTAGCAACTTGGCAATTTGACATGATTATATATCTTTTTGAAATCATTTTTGTTTAATTGACAAGTACAACAAAAAAATAAGGAATAAAAGAAAGAAATATAAATTATATCAAATGACATTGAAAAATTTCAGAACAAGATACATTTGCTTGGGATTTGGAAGCTTCACCAAATACAACAGATTGTTATTTTGAACAATGGGGGCAGCTGGAATAATTTCATAACGAGATGTAAAACAAACTCTAGGTGAAAACTTAGAATTTCTACATGATGAAACCAAACAAAAACTAAAATCCAGAGCAAAAATATTTATTGGTTGTAAATATATCGTTCAAATGTTCAAATTTTTTGATTAGTTTTAGTTTTAATCTTCGTTGTCTAGCTAATTTCTTTTTAAATAATTTTTATCGATTTTTTTGTTTTACTATAGTAAATTCACTATATAGTTTTATTTTTTTAACATAATTGGTGATAAAAATAACCATATACCATGAATACTAATTACAATTTAAGAATAGAAAAAAATTATAACGATACCTTACAATTACCTTTTGCTAAAAGAACACGGCTTGATCCCATGCAAGATATTAAAAACTTCACGAGGAATAATCAATTTACAATTTAAAAATATTTATACTTGAAAAGCTAACCAACAATTTATAAAAGCTGAATTTATAAGGGATCATGCAAACGTTGTTAATACAACAGGAAATGGATTCTTTCTAAAGATTACATTTAGATGTCCTTACAATCACATTAAAGATGGTCTAGAAAATATATGGTCTTTTGTTTCAGCCTCATCTTGTGGATAACCATTATTATTAATGTCGATCTGTATTTTTTCATGTTATTATTATTGATTTCTGCACTAAATATGTTTCTTGTACAGTTTCTGGTGAGTGTTAGTTTATTTTTTATTGGGTGCTCTAATAAATATATTTCGTGCTCTAATATTACCTGTGGTCTTATATAAATGAAAGTGAGCCATAAAATATATTATATGAAATATAGAATTGTTATTTAAAACTAATTTAGGATTAAGATTAATAATTTTAAGATTCCATTTAATTTATTTAAACTTTTGAATATCAATTTTAGGATCTCATCTAATTAAAATTATAGCTCATTTAAACAATGTCTTCTATTTAAATGTTTTTAATGGCTATATCATGACTAAGGGATTTTTGATTTCAAACTTTGAAATCTTAATTGAACAAAAGAAAATTTTGGGGCAATTTACCTAAAAGTTCAAATAGTTAATGATCCTTCAAACAATTCGTCCGTCATTTCGAATGTGCTAACAAAAGCTGGCGCCTCAAACAATATTCTCATTATTATTATTTTATTTTGTCAATCATTGTACAATTCTATTGTTACGATTTCTTAATGACGCTACAAACATCCTTTGTAATAAAGTTTGATAATAAATTTTAAAAATAAAATTAATCAGTAATTAATTAAATATTAATTAACAAAATACCCCTTCTGTCCAAAAATGATAGTCCAGTTGCATTTTAGCCTTTTTCCCAAAATGATTGTCAATAGAGAATATAAAAAATTGAACGTTTTTGTAACAAGTAAATTAACAAGTAAATAATTTAAAAATTTTTTTCTGAATTTAACTGAATTAATTAACTGAATTCTAGACCCACATCTTAGAATTAGACCCTCAGGCCAGAACCTCATCAGCCGATCCCAACTGCGAGATGTCCCAGGATCCGGTCCAGAGCCAGACCGTTTCCGGAGAAACCGATATTCCATCCATCACACAACTCCGTACCAGATAGATCTGGTACAAAATACATGAATGGACCAAGGATCATCCGGACGGGAAGAAAACCAAAAGAACCATCTTGGGTCGAAATCGAGCATCAGATTCGCACGGGCGAATTGGAGGACTCCGATGGAGCGGCCCTTCAACAATGCGACGCAAACTGGATAGCTGCAATCCAACGCGGCTTGGATCAGCCGTTGAAAGAGCCGAGTGGGGCTCAATTATTGCAAACGATCGTCCCAAGAAAGCGAGGGCGTCCTCGGAAGGTGCACAAGATCACGGAAATCAGCCTACCACCCACGGATCCTGTCGGTCTTACGTACCTCCATCGTCGACAGAATTGTGACAGTTACTTCGCATCGTGATATTGTGCAATTTGTATTCTTCAACATTTAATTTAATGTTTATGAGCATTGTAGTTTTAATATAATATTGTTGTATTTCAATGACTAGTTTTATGAATATTATAGTAACCAATCGAATTTAACATCCACTCATTCACGGGCTGTTCGAATTTTACCTAAATAGTTTTGTAGAATAGTGTGGTAGCATCTAATTGACATGTGTCCAAAGGGGTGACTTAACCCATCACCGCAGAGGACTTCACTGAGTGAGAAGCGCTCCCGAGAATAATAATTTGTCTATTCACATTATTATCGATTATCTATCTCTACCTCCAGCCTACATAAGACATCATGAATTTATTAACATTTATTTTGCTAGTAAAGGAAAACATGCGCCAGGATCGAGATCAAGCGCACCAACAGGTAGAGAAGCTGCAAACAAGGCTCGCAAAATTCAAGGGACGGTACCGGGAACTCGAGGGCACATGGTTCAGTCCCGTCCAGACGCAAAATCTCCTGAAGCTGATCTAACAGCTTCAGCTTCAGAGCGCTCAAGACCAGACGGAGATCCAAGCTCTCTGCCTCCAAACACGAAAGCTGGAACCGCAGCTACATCTACAGGCGATTGATCAGGAGGTAAAAATCCAGATCCGACCAGTGGCGGATGAAATGGGTGTGATCCGCGCCTCCGAGCCAACCACAAAACCCAAAAAGAAGATCCGACGGTGAAAGTTCGCTCGGGAAAAATTGAAACGGCGCAGTTCGCGAATGCATCAATCGCAAAAGCTATCTGAACTATTGCGATTAGTGTATTTATTGTGATATCTATAATTATTGTTATGATATTTGTAATTACACTGTTAGTTTTGTTTTAAGTAGACCCAGTATTATATATGGTGAGATGACAAGATTTATTTATAGAGATGAGACAAGATTCAGGGATAAAATCTAAATAGAGGGACCAGATAAAATTGGACACAGACCATCTATCGGCAGTCAGTAGACTCAAGTAAGTACTGGACAATTATAGTATGCAGAGCATTCTCACTATTTGCTGGTACTCTAAACCTTGATACATTACCAAAGTTGATCACTCAACTGGTATCAAGTGGCTACACACATTATTGTATTCTAGGTTACACTGGACACAGCATAAGTATATAAAATCAATAAATGTTGAAAAAAGGATATCATTATTGTTTACTTTTACTTGGTCAAGTACGCAAACTGAAAGACGGTTAACAACGAAAACTTATCTTTGGTAGGTCGTATAGAAGTTCTTCGGGGGTATTGTTTGCCGCCGTGGTTAAAGGTAACACTATTCCATGTAAACAGGTGTAGTTCCATAAACAATTTGAAGAAATCTTTTTTATATGTATATAAGACATGTAAAAGATAACATAGACTGTAAAATTAATAAATAACAAATTCAGATTCAACATACTCGAGGACCAATTAAAAGTACGTATTCTGACTAATAAACTTTTAACTCTAAAGTAAACTTGTAACTTTCTTTTTATTAGGAAACCCTTTCTTGTGGCAATTGCAATATATTAATATTTTTCATAATTATACAATAAATTCTGCGGATAAAAACAGAATTCTCACCCAGATTATCCCACCTAGTTATGATTAAAATAGTATCAAAAGTAGAGCATTTAAATACAAGTGAATTTTGATTTTGTGACACCCCTAAATCATCAGCGTAAAAAACAAATCAATTACATTCGATGGTTCGACATTTTAATATAAAATCATTTCATTCAGGAATAAATAAAAATTTACAATAATCAACTTTCAAAAAAGTACATATTTTTTCTTTATTTTTAATAATACCAAGCAAAGTACTTCTAGGAAGATTAAAAACGCTTTGAACATGGCGATTGGTGTTGGTCTTTTCAAATTCAGTTATAATTTCTTTACTTTTCTTCTAATCTTGTAGTTTTCTTCATTTAAGGTAAAACATAAAATTAAGAATTATAAAATATACAAATATAATCGAAAAATATAAATTTGAAAACTATTATTTTTAAATTATCTTTATTTATAAAATATTATAACAAGCCTTTTATACAAACCACATATTAATCTTCATCATTTTGTTACCCCTTTTCATGTACAGATGCATGAAATTCTTTCATTTGCAGTCCATGCTCTTTAAATGAGCATCTCTACTTTTATTATTCATAGCTCGCTCACTTTTTCTGTTTAATATCTTTACATCTTAATAGTCTCCAGTACAACTATCCCGATGATCAATAATGAAGATATAACGACTGGCAAGTAATCACTAAAATGTTACAGAAAGCCACAAGTACAAGTTCAAATTTAAATGATGAGGCGTCTCATTTTTATGGGTCAATAAATTATTATTATTAAAACCGTTCGATGGTTCATCATCATGGTATTTTAGGTGGGCGAACGATCGTGCTGTCAAACCATAAAATTCTGAATCATCAAAATTTACTTGTATTAAAACAATACAATGATGTATTATTACGACAAGCAAACAATTATTAATAATAAATAAATAATAATTAAATATTAACGTCTCGTCATTTTTATCAACGCCTTAATTCATATAATATTTACAATGAATAAATATTGACGCAAATAAATGATATTAAAATTATCAAATAAACAGAAAATAAATTTAAAAAATTAATTCAGAAATTAAAAAGTAAAAAATGTCCTCTAATTGTGTTAGCTAAATGAAATGTCATTTAATTAGATAAAATAACAATTGTTTAAATAACCTAATAACATGACAATTGTCACAGAAACTAATTGTGAAATTAAATTTAATCATATATACAATTTATATTTAATTTCAATAAATTATGATTAAAATGAAATTTAAAGTTTTTTTAATTTCAATATTAATCTCTACAAAATAGAATAAGAAAAAAATAAAAATAAAAATATTCTTGATTCAGAAATGGATGAGAAAAAGGATAAAGTTGAGATTAATTATGTCCATCAAGACCTTTTTGTGTACGAGAAAATTAAACAGGAATTGAAGTATCAAAAATTAGTGGAACACTTTTCAATTAATTCTCATACAAAAGGTTAATTTTATTATGTTAATTATTAAATTATCAATTTAATTTTAATTTTATTTTATTTCAATATTAATTAATAATAATAATAATTTAATCGGCAATATTTATATAATTTGATGTATAACTTCCAAGTAACAATGACAAGAATTCCCGACAAACTTAAACGATACAATTTTGGGTTTCCTGATGTCTCGGTAGGAACAAAGGTTAAACTTGGCTCCCAGAGTTCAATAATTTTATTAATATTTAATTATATTAATAATAAAATGTCAGTTTATCCAAATATACTAATTGATGCTCAAACAATTTTTTTAATTAATTTAGTCGATTTTTTTACATAATTTCATTTAGGTTATGTTCAATGGAAATTGTCGGTATACTAAAAAACTATCCAATGGGAAGGCGTTACAATTTTTTACAATTTTTGTTTAAATGAAAAAAAATTTGTTTAAAAAAAAACAAAATATTTATAATCATTTAAACAAAAAATGTTAGTTTAAAAATATCACTTCATTTAAACAAGAAAAATTTAAAAATCGAATAAAATAATTTCATTTAAATATATATAAATTTGGATAAGATTTATTGCAAGTTACTTTTGATTTAATTTTATTCAATTAAAAATTTTATTAAAAAAATAACTATAAACACTTCATTTAAACAAAAAAAAATAAAAAATAAGATTTTATGCATTTAAACAAAAATAAAAATATATCGCTTTCTTTAAACAAAAAGTTAAAATGACTTCATTTTGTTGAGGATACCTAAATGGAACAATATAATAAATGAATAAATTACCTGGGGGAAGATCGTCATGACAAACGATCTATGGGAACTTAGAAAAGAAAACGAAAGTAAAAAGAAATTAAAAATGAGAAAGATAAATCAAAGAAAAGAAAACAAACAAGTAATTAAAACAAAGGTCATTATTAATTAAGAAGTACAAATGAAGATGGAATTTCAAATTCCAGAAAAACAAAAAATGGAAAAAAGCCGTATCTTGACAACTTGTCAAAGATAGCGGAATTGCCGGGAGAAGACGGCTTAACAAAAAAGGAAAAAAGGAAAAATATCTCGACATCTGTCAGAGAAAAGGCTAACGTAGCGGGAAACGCAGAAGAAAATGGAAATGGGAAAACAAAATATGTCGCCAGTGCCACAAATAAAATAACTATAGAAATGGAAACTGGTGGACACAAAATTAGAGACAAAAAGTGACGCGAAATTGAGACGATTTGAGAGACAAATTGTGAGACAATTTGAGAGACAAATTGAGAGACAAGTATAAAGACGAATTTGGGAGATTAAATTATTGGAGAAATATTAGACAACGTCGGACGAAACGTTATTGGAGAAACGATTGTGAAAAAGAATTGTAAAGAAAATAATTGTGAAGAATAATTGTTGGAGAAGATTTGAATAAAGGAATTAGTTGAAAAATTAAACGAAAAGAAATTTCTTGAGTATTTGAGTATACATTGTGAAGAAGGTCAAAGAAAACAACCAGGTCAATGTCCCAGTTGATAAACCAATCAGTAATTTGTGATCCTTTAATCCGGTGTTATACGCAAGTGCTATTCCTCATCTGAGTGTTGTAATAAGCATTGTATAGTCACCAAGCAGAGTGTAAAGAGAAAGTTTATTTGTGATTATCAATAAAGATTTCTGTTGTCAAGTGTTATTTGTGGATCGGTCAAAGACACGCTTGCAGTCAGAGTAAACATTTAAATTTATCAACAACTCAATAACCCAACAATTTAAACAAGAAAAATTATAAATTAGATTTTATGTAATTAAACAAAAGTCAAAAAATTTGGACAAGATTTATTACAAATTTGCACTGATTTAAGTAAAAAAAATTAACATTATTTAATTAAAAATTAAATAAATAATTTTATTTAAACAAAAAATTAAAATCACTTCATTTAAACAAGAAAAATTACAAATAAGACTGATAAATAGCGAGAAAATGAACGAAAAATTAATTCCTAAAGGCTCTCTGTGTAGCCGTTAATCTGATATTTTGTTGTAATGTAACCTCTGAATGTTCTATAATGAAACAATGAAAGTGGTTTACTATTCCAAAGAACCCTCGCATTTAAGATACGATTTTTAAAGAAGGAAAATTCCTGACATTTTCAGTTAAACCTCGTTGAGAGTTGATTATAAAGTCAGTAAAATTCTGAAAATATCTACTTACCATATAACGGTAATATATAACGGAAAAGCTTCACTGCATCGTGGATTGCTGGAAGTTATGAAGGACATTTTGTTTGAGCTTCGAATAGTTTGTGATGCAATTATTAGAAAATATTAGAAAGCATAAAATATTGATAAAAACCTTCTGCTTTATTGTTACAAAAGAAAGGAAAATATATTCAATTTTAGATAAATATGATTTCATCAAGTGCATGACTGATTAAATTCCATTTTAACCATTTTAGATTCTCCCTAGATTTTATCAATAAAATAAAAAAAAATTCATATTTTCTCTGCAATAATTTCTCTCGCTTTCTCTCTTACTCTCTCGTTTATATTTACATAGATATTTATTTAGAATTTATAAAATTTAAAATAAATTATTATTTATTTGTTTACGACAGTCTACGCACTCACAGAAAAGCCAAACAAGTGCATCAATTTCGATGAGCAAGAAGACGGTTTGTATTTTATTTGCTCATTAAATGATAAATTTGTTTAATTTAGTGAAGTATTTAGCATAATTTATTATTTTAAATTTCATTTTCATAATAAATTCAATTTTAACAAAATCCTAATTAATTAATTTTCCAATTGGTTCAATTGGTTCTCATCCGTTAAAACATTAACATCGATTGGTAAATTACTAAATAACTCCATAAATGTTATGTACTCAAAGATTATATATCTTCTATTTGTTTGTTATTTAAACAAATTTCAATCATCCTTTCAAAAAATTTCTAATTAAAACTTTTAGAATCTTTCAGCTTCTTCATACTAGATAATAAAAATTAATAGATATTTTCTAAGATTATCAATATGACATTTATCAGATTTATATGATTTTGGATATAATGATTTTATAAACATTTATTGATGATAAAATTATTTACTGATTTACTTATATTTGACAATTATTATGTAAATATATGTTTTTAATTGGGAAAATAATATTTTAATATTTATTATGATTATCTTAGGTAATGGGAATTTATTGATTTTATTAATAAATATTTAGCAATCGATATATATATATATATATTTCATTATTTAATAATTTTAACTTTTGTTTTAATAATATATTCTAAATATCGCGTTATTTTAAATGGACTTAAGTGGATTAAGCGACCACACTAAAAATAGCTGTAGTGCCATGTCAAAATTAATAATATCCATTATTTTGTGATATTTACAGCCATAATAAAAAGAGTTTTATTTTTGACATATTTATTAAAAATCTTAAACAATAAAAGTAATATATCCGCATTGCATTAGTTTAGTTTTGCAAGAAATAAGTTTTTTCTACCTTGAAACCGTTGTACAAATTTCAACAAATCGGTTCTTTTGCATTTGGTTGAATTGACGTTTGAGTTCACTCTACATAATAGTTTATTTTGATTTTTTCCTATCTTTTACTTGATACATCCTTTCATCTGCTTCTTGTCTTTGTCGTTCAATTCTCATATCGCAATCTATTGTCTTGACTCCACCTGCGATATAAAACTCATAGAGTTGCAGATATTCTTTCTGTCTTCACTCATCGTAATATCTTTCTCAAGAACATTGTATCTATTTTCTCTATAGTTGTGATTCATCCTGAAAGCCTTATTGTTCTCCATGTAATCTCATCTTTCAGTTTTTTATTATTCTTCTATGTACGCTATTCTTTGATATCAATGGACACCTCTTTTCGTATTGAAAAACAGTCTCGGAACCTAATCTTTGCCACATATTAGGTATTTCCGAATGAGTACTCATATATTCTATGTCTCTTTTCATCACAGTAAAATTCAATTACCTATTGTTAATTTTAGATCTGGTGAATGTGGTTGCCCTATACTTTAATTAAACAGACTTTTTTGCTATATTCTTTATGGAAACTGTTAGCAGCCTCCCCTCTGAATCATTTGAAATTATCTCATTTCTAAATGTTAGCTTGGGAATTGCTCTTGTCGTCCGTGATAGATTTCCGGGTATCGCACTGATTCCCATATGGGATATTCGTCTCTTCCTGATGATGGAAATCAGAACTTCGTTTAAAGCTTTCCATAATTGAATTTCAAATGCAGTAAATCGTTCATCATTTTCTGGTTCCAGACCAGCAAATTCTTAGATTTTGCAATTGTGAACGGATTTTGCGTCTGTTGTTTCGGTTTCACTGACGTTTCCCGAAAATTTCTTACCTTGTCAATCGCTTTTAATTTGTCAATAGTCATTATTCAATGTCTCTGATCCATTCTTCTATTTCTTTTGGTCATCGTCCTTCATTTCTTCGAATGTTTAGTCCATGAATATTTTGGCATGATTTTGGTAACCGATTTAGTTGCTTTGAAACTGTGTTGATATTTTTATTCTTGGCGTGGTTGATAGTTAAATTCAAATCATTTTTAAAAGTTCTGATTTCCGCCATAAGTTTATTTATTACAATTTACAGTTATTTTATAAAAGTGCCAAGAATCAATTATTTAAACACCAATAATAATAAAATATCATAACTATTTATACAATTTATTTATTTAAAAAAAATGACTTATTCCTACAGAGAGGTTTATAAAGTTATTCAAATGGAATGAGTTGAGTCCACAGGAAAAATACTGTGAACCACAAACCGTAAACCAGGAATATGGATGGATAAATGAACCTTTGGTAGGCTTACTATATATTGTCAATTAAATTGTCTATAATCGATTATCATTTTTTATTTGATTAGTTGTAACATAAACGTATTGGGATATTTGATTCCTTGAACCCACATACTCTCATCTACGGGTTGCAAACCTATTCCTGGACCTTTTCCATCACAGATTCATAAAAAACGCATCACACATATCAGCACCTCTTTCAGCACTGAAAATAGAAAAGAAAAACTCTACCATTAAGTAGTCAGAAACAGCACATGACGCATTCAACACAGTATCATGACCTCCCCTTCACCCTCACAACAGATGCATCAAATATCGTCACTGCTACAGTCAAAGTACAGTGCATTCGACAAATAATTACTTGCTATTTTTCTAGAAGGTAGACAATTCACAATCTTCACTGATCACAAAACCTCTTATCCACTGCCTCATCATGAAAGACCCATCAAACAGGATGCACCGTCAGATAACATACCTATAATCTTTCGACATTAAATTCGTCCATGTCTTCGATAAGGACAATGTGATCGCTGATTATTTTTCTTGAAACATTTCAGCATCTATCTCATCAACCCCGGTCCTTACTCAAGATGTTCTTCGTTCAACCCACCGACCTGAGAAGATCTCGTCCACTTCAACGACTCACTACAGACAATAGACGGTATACATTATGATAAAATGTATAAAAACACTCTCAGATAAATCCTACAGTCTTCTCTTCGAAAAAGAAGCATTTCTCATCATTCACTAACTTGCACCACCCAGGAATTAAGTCCACATTTATAAAATCCTTTCATTTATATAAACTCTACATAATAATGTGTCAGTGTAAACGTATTATGTAGATTGAGGAAAAGAAAACCCATTATCTTTCCTCTTAAACCTTCGGACATCATTACATTTGAACAAGTGTCAGAGTTCAGTTTGGTCAATTTTGAATTTCAAAATGTAACTGCATAAAATGATACCTTGACATACGAATATTTCGAGATAAAAACAAATTAAAGAAGCCTTATTCGACATATGAGCAAAGAAATCTATTGCTTAATTTAAAACTGTATTCTCCTTACTAAAGTATCCCTAATAACAGCAGTGGCAAATAGTGAACGATTCCAAAACCACCGCAGTTGGGATGACTACATGGAACGAACGAATAGTTTAAATAACTCAAAAGATAAAAATCATATTAAAAAACATCATAATGGCTATCCTTCATTATCAAAAATGTCTTTTACCTTCAAACTATAGGCTTTGGCGGGGTTACATAAATAAAGGTAAAAACTCGAAGCATTGTGTGCAAAATTCAAAAATAATTGAATTGCAGAAATTTTCATGAGGAACGAATTTAAGTGGGTAGCAAATGAAGAGATGAATATGAATATTATAATTTAAAATGTTTTGGGGTCCTTAAACAATTATATTTCATAAAAACAAACTCGTTAAGTAATTAAAAAACGAATAAATTTAATTAATAAACAAAATCCCCGAACTTGACAAGAGGATAGCAGTCTGTCAAGCTAAAGTAAAATAATTTGGCTATCTGTGGACGAATAATTTAATTTATAAATGATTGACAAGAAGAGAGCCTTTTTAAAGTAATAAAAAACAGACGAATTACCATACCAGTCGAAGAGATAAACCAATCTAACGATTTAGTAAAAGTGGAAATTAAAGAAGAAGTAATGAGAAAGGCATCTCCTTTAGATGCTAAGCTAGATTTGTTCAGCTTGATACGGTTTTTTTATGAGTCACATTCTCTTAATAGCAAAGGCCATTGTATTTTGTCAGTGAAAATCGGAACAAGTTGTGATTTTGTGGTATAAACGAAACTTGTGTTGAGTTTCTTATTATAATCGAGACGCGAGTAGTTTGATCATAAACCCTGCCCTACCAAATATTAATATTAACTTAACAAAATTCAAATGGCGAGAAAATATATTAATGGAACAATTATTTCGAAGAAATTATTAATTTAAAATTGACATTAAGAAAGTGATTTTAATTAAAAGAATAGGCGTAATCATTCTATGTAATGGTGTAACATTTTTTTGTCGGATGTCTCATTTGAATAAAATAAACAGTACAGGCTTTGTGATACCCAGTGAAAATCCCAATAGTAGACTAGTTTCGAGCTATTGGCTCTCATCAGTAATATGCAGGAGACGCGAAGATTTTTTTTCGCGCCAGGTAAGTATACAATATTGCTGATTCAACTCTATTGCATACTTTCCCCGGTACAATGGAAATCACATCACTTGCAAATAGCTTGGTCACAGAAGAATCTGTAAACTTGTAAACATGGCGTATGACTAAAAAATATAATGCAATAGAGTTGAATCAGCAATATTGTATACTTACATGGCGCGAAGAGGAATCTTCGAGTCTCCTGCATATTACTGATGAGAGCCAAAAGCTCGAAACTAGTCTACTATATTGGATTTACACTGGGTATCACAAAGCTTGTACTGTTTATTTCATTCTATGTAGTTGTAATCAATTAAGTGGAAACCAAATTGTAATTGTAGTAATCAATAAATTTTAATATATTTTTGGGAGTTCTTTGCTGATGCTGATAATGTAAATTTGCAGCCAGATTAACATTTTTGTAGAGATTTTAATTATTGATAAACCGAACACATTCAACACAAAAATCGTCTCATGTAATTTATTTTATTCAAATAACCAAGACTCCAGTTAATTCAATTTTGTGCAAAATTCACCATCGCGTTCTCAGCAGTAATCATTCAAAAATCATTTGGGACAATTTCCATATGTATAAAAAATGATTAGGATTATTTCCCATTTGAAAATTTCCGTTATAAAAACCAGTTGGGAATTCTAATTTTTCATTTAAATATTCAATGTCTTTTGTCGAATCTCGAGCTATCGCGTTTCGTATTTCAAAATAAATTTCCATCAAAAAATAATTTCACTCATTTTTTCAAAAAAATCAATTAAGAGAAATCCTAATTTCTTATTAATATTTAAATCCATTTAAACAAAAAATAGGGAAAATGAAAAACATGTTGATTTTTCATTATAGAAAATATTTTTTAAATATTTTAATAAAAATTAATTTTTATTATTTTGATATTTCATTTATTTTCATTCTGACAAACGATGAAAAATTATTTTCAACGCGGCACAAATTTTTGGCTTTGCCTTTGGTTTATTATATATTGCTCCGTTTCTTTTCTATTTCGCATCTCAGTTAAGTAAAAGGTTTGGATGTTTTGTAAAATATTTTCTAAAAGTTTGAAATAAATAATAAATTAAATGCCTACTTTATTCATTTCTAATTTCCTTTATTTTCATTTTTTCTCGGGCTTCTAAATAATTTTTTTATATCTTATATTAATCAGTATTTTTAAAGTATTGAAAAAGAAATGAAGGTATATATATTCTTCGAAGACCTTATTGATGTCATCCCGATATCTCGATATAAGAAGATTTATTCAATATAGAAAACCATATGAGGAAAAAATAAGCTATTAAATGATTTCTTACATAAATTCTTGAATGGCCAAAGACGAACATCATTAATCAAATAGCGTTAAGAAGCTCATGTCAAGAAAGTCAAATAACTTCTGTTCGTTGTGTTGAATATCTATAAAATTACTTGTTTTTACTCTCTCTATATTAACTTCGCTGATGTCTGTATGTGCCACGCAAATTTTGTGGCGCCAAATTAACCTACTTTGGCAGGTAGATTCCTTGACGAGAACACTGCATGCTATCAAAATTTCAGATCGAAAGTGGATTAATTTAAAAAATATTGATATGTCAAATCTAGTGTTATTTCCTTATTTCAATATAAATTCTTATCTGTTCATTGACTTCGGATTAAAGAGATAACGTAATTATATCTAAAACATGTTGAAATTAAAAGAGTGAAATATAAAGAGTTTCAAAAATCATGTATTTTATGGTTGATTTTTTTATATCTTTATTTTGATTGGATTAAAAGATTTCAAATTCTTTTTTACAACTGATTAACTATTGTTAATTTAACTCAGTAACTTTCTAAAATTTTAGATAATGTCTGTAAAATTTATCTCATTTTGTTTAAATCTATCAAAATTTAAATAAAATATATAAAAATCATTAATTATTTTAAGATGGATCGAGACCGAACTGATGACAGATTCTTTTTTCTCAAACCTCAAACGGAAATTACTCGATACGGCATGCGAAAAAATTAAATAAACAAAAATATATATATATATATGTATAAATATTATTAGTATTGCAATATATAAAATACAAAATATATAATTCATAGTACTTGTAAAGCATGTTGTAACATTATTCAAAAACATCTCTTTTCGGAGCATATTTTAATAATTAAAAAAGAACATATAAAATAAATTTTTATTCATCAAAATCTTTAGGGATGTCACAAAAAATAATTTTGACAAATTAATAATTATCGATTTTTAAATTTATCGATTCACAAATTAACAATTTCGAACAAGATAAACTTTAATTAATATTCACAATAGATTGTACAAATTGCAATTACAAAACCAATCTACTTATACAGGGATTATTGCGATATTTACGTGAAGAATAGGTTTCCGTGTATGATTGCCAATAATAATAACAATAATCACTAGTCGTCGACCGATGTACTCACAGGGTACGTTAATAGATTGCTCTATTAGCTTTCCATCACAAATTATTTACCCCACTTCCACTTTTATATTAGATTTTACCAAAGATTCTCGTCACTCTCCCAATTAAATATTTCCTCTCAATTAACCTTTTAACTTTACCAAATTCTAACTAATTTTAGTAATTAAATTATCTCCTGTAACTCTGCTTTAACTCCATTTTAACTCTATTTTACTCTGTCCTAATTCTGTCTTAACTCTTTCTTACCTCTTTCTACACTTTTTCTGACTTCTGAGTCTTTCCCTTTTATAGCTCGTTACATTTGCGTTACTTGAGATAATTTTGTTTTCCAATTTTGTCAAGATATGCAATTTTCTCCTTTTTTTNTTCCTCTTCGTACTTCTTAAGTAATTATGAATTTTGTTTTAATTTTCTTGTTTGATTTATCTTTCCCATTACTAATTTATTTTTACTTTAGTTTTCTTCTCCGAATTCCCATAGATCGTCTCGTTCGTGATAATTTTATTTATTTAGCATATTATTTATTACTTAGGTATCCTCAACAATATTAAATTTGGCACTAAAATATGAAGTCGACTTACGATTGATAAACATTACGACCTGAAATGTTTTTTCACAAATTTATAAACTTTTCTTATTCTTTTTTAAAACGTTACTTTTATCTAGAATATTTGTTTTCTTTTTTATTGAATTAAAATTATTCGTTTGAATGTTCAGTTTAAAAAAAATTCAAAAATAATTATAATTTTTTTCTAAAAATCATAATAGAATTTAACCTATGAATCCTATAGGCCGATAAACCGACTTTATTTAGCGACGCATATACCTTAATGGTCGGATCACAGCCTCCATATATATATCCTCATTAACATACGGCCCAGAATAAGGTCGCATGAAGAAAAATACTGAGACTATACTTTTGACTCATTAGTGAGGTCATATCGAGGTGAAAGGATGGGGCAGAACTTTTTTATCATGAACTCAGTGCGCAAGTGTTCATATGTATAGATTGTTGTGTGCAGTCGTAACTTCTATAAGTAACTTCTATAATCTAAAAAAAATCAATAAATTTATAGTATAGGAACACACAAACTTACCTGTGTGTAGAAATTTATTGTTCCGAAATTTAATAACTTTATTATAGGATTTGTGAAGGTGAGAGAAAAATAATTGAACACACCAACACAAAACACATAATGAAAAATGCATGCAAATTTCTTATAGTGTTTTTTGTTCCGAAATAAATAACCGTTAATATATTGTTAACATATTGTTAAAATATAATTATTTTTAAATTATTAAAAATGCAAGAAAATACTTTTAATTTAGATTCCGACAGCTCTACCTTGAGCTCCAGAGAAAAAGAATAAAATACAATGTAAGATTTATTCATTAAATTACAAAACTTTAAAATATTTTATAGTATGTGTGAAGGCAGCATTTCAAATATTGAAGAAGGTCCTTCGAGATCTTTTGATTTACAGAAAGAAATTCGCAAATCGTAAATTGAAATAAATTATTTTAATAAATTAATATTTTCATAGATATACAGAAAATGACAAAATTCGGCTTATTAATGCCTTTGAGAATGGGGAAAATTACCGAGAATTTGGAAGATTACTAGGAATGAGCAAATCTTCAATTAAAGCAATCATTTATAAATAAAAAAATATTATAAATATTTAAAATCTATTTCATCCATGTACGCCGCTTCTTTCCTAATTGCATTAAAAAAATTAAATGTCTTCGATAATTAGTTTATTTATTTAGTTAAAAATATATCTAATTTACATTTTATCCAAATAATTCCAAAATAATTCATAAAATGTCATAAAATTCCTATAAAAAACACCTGAAATTTAATTATCAATATGTTATATTATAAATGATGACTAACAGTAATATTTAAGAACTTGAATAATGATCTCATAATTATATAAAATCAAAATTCAAGTCTTAAAATTACTTGAAATTAAATAAATTACCTGAAAACCATTTTTAAGAAGTTGAATAAATGAAATTGAATAACTTCATTTTCACCTCAACTGGTGTGCACACCAACGTGAATTATAGAGGTTACTAAATTTCGGAATTGGGTGTAGTAATTTTACATACTGTTGCAAATTATATAAGGTCTTCCTTTGCATTTGTTCCGGATTTGAAAACTGTTATGAAGAGTATCATTCCAAAGTTGAATTCTGGTGATGAATTAATATTATTTGTTTAAATTGATTTTTTTAAATATTATAATTAATTATTCACTTATTATTGTTATATTGATATAATTATTGTTATAAGTAATAATTAGATTTTTAGTCAAATATTATTTTTTTGCTCAAAAGTTATTCAGAGGCTCAGGATTGTACAATAAACGCCTCATGGTTTCAAGGGTTAAAATAACAATTGTAATCTGAACTTAAAATTATCTTGTCAATAGCGGAATTATGTATAAAACATAGTTCAAATAAACATATAGGTAGCCATTTCTGTAGTCTTTAATAAATGAAATGTTTTAACCTAAAATACGTCCTTATCACTCCAATACGAAATTTAACAAGTATTTCTTTCTCTTTTTCTCTCTAATTGTATCATTCCTTCCGGTTTCTTTACATTTGATGTTTCAAAAAATATAAAAGTTCAAACAAAGTTCTTATCTCGCATTTGCAATAAAGACAGAGATTCAAAAATCCTGATATCTCCAAACATTTAACACTGATGAATCGAATCAAGTGAAAGTGTTATCTTTTAATCATAAAAAAGTAAATTTGAATACAAAAAATCAAATCAAATAATTTTTTATTATCTTTTCAGTCAGTGATAGATATAATTTTAATTAACTTTTGCATTAACCGTGGATACTTAAAATATATACTAAATTTCATTGAAAAATAAAAGCATTTTTGGGAATGTTAAATTATTCTTTATAATAAAACGGAGAAGTAAGGGTGGTCAATACATCGTAGAAATATTAGCACCCCGTCTAAACAGACTTGGACAAAATAGCCCCGTCAAAATAGCTCTACAAGATTTATTGTAAGTAGCTATAATAATATTTATTTACATTGTTCTTTTACATTCAATTATATTCAACATATAGTCAAAATTTAAATTCTCACAATTTAAATAATCACATTTACATATAATCTGAACCTACATATAATTTTGAACCCCTAAGGGTACTAATCGTACTCAACACACACATATACATACCCATACGCTTCATGTAAAACCTCAAGTCTTTTTATAAATATATATTCAGTAATGTAAAAGGGTAAAATATTAGAACTACATTTCAACACATATATAATTTACATTACATTATCCATTAGTTTTAACAAATGATCAATAAGAATTACAACATTAAATAATAATATTAACCTAATTATTCCAATGAAAGTTTTGACAATGTCTTTTTCGAACGTCGTTTTGTTGCAATACAATTTCATCTATCGACGTTTCTGGGAGTTCATATTATGAGTTCATGCTATTATGACGAGGCTATTTTGTCCTAGGCTATTTTGTGGGACACCAGAAATATTATCGAGAACTTAATAAGAAAGATGGAGATTAAATAATATTTTGATTAGTAAAATTTAGTTTTGATGATATTATTTCGTAAGATAGAAGATCGCAATGTTTATGTCGAAGACCGACGTTTAAACATCAAAATAAAACAAGAAAGCAAAACAAAGTTCATTATTAAATAATAAGTACAAAGGAGAAAAGGAATTTTAAATTCCAAAAACAGAAAGGAGGAAAAAGGAATATCTTGACAGCTTGTCAAAGATAAACTGGGAACAGTCGGGAAATGCGGAAGAAAGAGAAATGGGAAACATTTTATTATCTCTAGTGCCACAAATGAAACAACCTATATAAAGAGGAACTGTCGGACACAAAAGGAAGACAAAATATCAGACGAAAAATTATTGGAGAACAAAATGGAAAATGAGTCAAGAATCTACGGAAATAGGAGATAAACTAGAGAAAATTAACGGAGAAATAGTAGAGAAATTTTATAGAAGTCATTTAGACGATTATTTAAACGAAAAGAAGTTATTTGCATATTTGAATAAAGTTGTCGAAGAAGGTCAAAGAAAACAACCAACTGAAAGTCCCAGTAGATAAACTAATCGGTAGTTAGTGATCTTGCAATCCGGTGTTGTTAAGCATTACATAGTCACCGAGCAGAGTGTTGAATCAATTGTAAATGATTATCAATAAAGATTTCTGTTGTCAAGTGTCATTTGTGAGTCAGTCAAACACACGCTTGGAGTCAGAGTAAGAATTTTAACTTTGCAAATATTATCACCAACCCAGACCCAACAATTATAAAGGAAAGAACTTATGAAGTATATGATTTAAGGGAATTTTGTTTTTTATTTTTGTTTCGTATACTATAGATATCCAAAACATATTTATTAGGCTTGCACAGTAAAAAGTCATTTTGCCATTAGTTATTGTCAATTCAAATAATCTGTTTTATTTAATAATTTAACTCAAATCTGATTGGCTGTGGTTTATTTTTGTTAAATAAATTTATTTAATTGAAAAACTGAAGAAATTATGGCAATAATTTTATCCAGACATTTTCTCATATTTACTAGTGAGGTGGGCAACGAAAGATTTGCATTTCCTAAAATATATCTTGATTCACAAAAGTTTCGGAATCGCTGCCTTAATGCATTATAAGTAATGATATTAATATTTTGTTTTTATTTATACATTTTAAACTCATTAAAGCATCATATTACGTCTTGAAAGTTTTTGAGGTTTCCTCGAAATTAATAAATTTTCTCTGTGCATTCACTGCAGTTTTTAATTGCTCAAATTAACATTAATATTCCATGGATGTCCCCAACGTTCACTATTCACTGAATGTGTACGCATCACTGGAGTAAAGAATAAAAAAGTGTATTAATTAATTAAAATTTCAGATTTCAACATAAAGAAGTCGTTTTCTATGTGCTTGAAGGGGATAAATTTGTGTTTTGTCATTAATTAAAATCAAATTCTTGTAAAATTCATTGGAAATGTATTATAATATTTTACAGAATTCAGAAGTAATTTTATTAGAATTGATAAGCTATTTTATTTGGTAGCATGAATGAGGGAGCGGGCTTCCTAGCAAATAGATATAAAATAAATAAAATTATAAATGAACTCATTAACAAATAGTAAAATTGTTATTAATAGATCAACTGTTGGATATAGGCTTGCCAACTCTCCAGTTTTTGCCGAGAGCTTCCCAGAATCGGCTTTCGTCTCCCGTCTCCCGGTTAACTATGACCCGCGAGATGTAAATCTCCCGTCTTACCGTTTTTACAATACTTTACAGTTTTTCAAGAAAATAGTGCAGTTTTTGAAGTTTTAACTTTTATTTGATTTCTCTAAAATCACCAAAACTGTTGGAGTCAGCCCGACGACAAAATAAAATACAATTTAAAAAAAAAGAAAAATAAAATGATTTTTTTGTAAACTGTACTATGTAATATGTCAAAATAATTGTTTTGTTTAAACCTTTATATTATCGTCATCATATAGTTAAACTCACTAACATGTGTAATCCAAAAATGTGAAAAAACACCTGTTATATTATTTCTTAAGCGTTATACTGTTCGCAATTTTATAATCTCCCGGGTTCGAGGTTGTGGGGGGAGTTGGCAATCCTAGTTGGACAAGATTATCAAATGTTAACATTATATAAATGATTAATGATGAATAATTTTATCATCATATAATATTGTGTGAGGAATGCTATGATGAAATATTTATCGTTATTATTAAGGTAAATTTATAACATTTATAACATATTCCATACAAATTGTGCCTCATCTACATTTTATTTACAGTTGTCAATTTTTTATAAATCTAATATCAGTCATCACTGAACAATTGTAAATGTAAAGTTTAAAAACAGATAATATTCTAAATGGGGTTTCCTGGACCTAAATATAGGACTGTCCTAGGCAAATGGTCAACCCTAATGTTATATGATGTATAAATATTTCGTTTACTCTTGCTGGTGTTAAGTAATGATTCAATTATTAATAATTTTGTGATGTTTATTATACTTATATTCAATTAGTTGATTTCATCGTATAAATCTGCTGATTCCCGAATCTAACT
>CAUHTR010008207.1:50400-64525 GCA_959609185.1 Schmidtea polychroa | reverse complement strand
CTATGCCAATAAATCCTGTTGAATTTGTTTTGAACATATTTGATTTTAATAATTTTCAAGCAAAAAATGTTTTTTCAATTGCCACTGGGGTCAGCAATTTGGTACACTGCATCATTTCTTAATTCCATTTCAAGTTTTATTAATATATATATATATATATATATATATATATATATATATATATATATATATATATATATATATATATATATATATATATATATATATATATATATATATATATACTTGTTTATATTCACTGATTTTATGAACTCTTGCAAAAATTGTATATATAGAGTAATATTTCATAAATGATTTAATTATGCTAGCAAATAAAAATTATCAGGAAAACCACAGCAAATTGTCGGTAGAAGCGGAAAATACCCGATAATATTTTTCAAGACTGGCAAATGCAGAATTATACTAATAAATTACAATATCGAATCAATAATATTAAAATTCAATCAATTATCGTTACTATGGATATAGGACATAGTATCAATCTATTTCAATCAATATCGAGAAAATGTGATTGAATATTTGAACCGGAATTGTTTCCGGCTATTAAAATATAACTATATATGTGTTTGCTAGTGAAAAGGTTGTTATGCTTGGGTTAAGAAATTTTGAGTATAAAGAATTTGTTGACAATGTTCGGAATGAGATAATTTCATTGGTCGATTTCTAATTGATTAATTTCGAATTGGTTAATGATTGGTTAATTGTACAAAATTCCTAGCTCGATTGATCAAGGAAATCGATGATTATGGTAAATTTTTCATTTTGTTTTATAAATTTAAATATTATATTTTTTCAGAAGAATATGCTGCAGTTATGCTAAAAAAATTAGCTTTCTTTTATCCTGAAATCAATGCCAAAATATATAATAAAATATATACAAAGCCGAGACAAGAATTTTTCATGACTAAATAAATCTAAGACATACTAATAAATCATCAATCTGAAAACGTTAATTCTTAATCACATTTCGTCTAAATTTCCTCACTGCAAACAATGAAATATCTAACACTTATCATTGACTCTGACCAAATCTCGTTTCATAAGTGTAATCCACTCAGCTCTTGATAAAATAATAATTTCAATTTAATAACAAGATAAAATTGATCAAATCTCGCCCTGACACTGGCTTCTTTATCGGAATAAAATTCAATGAAGGTTGTCAATAATGAAGTTTGGTAGGAAAAAGTAATTGGGAATAAGTACCCTCCGGATTTTTGCGACGAATTATTCCAAGTTATCGCATGAATTGTGTTAATAGACTTACCTTCTAGAATGTGTGAGCCAAGTTTGCCGCCTAAAGGCCCTCAACCGTGCTTCTCCTGAGCGGATAAGAACGAAGATATTCGAAAATTAAAGGAACATGTAGGACAATTGAAAAAACGAATAGAACATTTCGAGTGTACATGGTTTTCACCACCCCAAATGAAGGAAGAGAGGACTAAGGTACTACGGCTGGAGCACTGTAGAGATAACCTCCTAGAAGAATACAGCGAAGGGTTTGGGAATACCCAATAAAGGACGGAACCAATGTGTCTCCGCTACATCATCAGGAAAATGAATCATCGTCTGCAAAGACCAGTTGCGTTGGACACGGGTGTCATTTCCCACCTCTGGCGGAACCCGTTCTCTCGGGATCATTTGATAGTCGGATTTTGTATTGAAAATCCCAGGACCATGGAGACTCCCTCACTAGTCTGAAAAAAAAATTTTTGTACTGAAAATCTCAGAAAGCAAAAAAAGTAAGTCACAGCAATTACGTAATCAAAAGTTGCAGCAGACCTCCCCCGGGAGGGGGTCATTGCTCTAGATGGGCCCTAACTACCTACTATACAGTAGTAATACATGTCATTGAATTCATACGCATGTACTTATTTAATAATTTCTAGTTGTTTCTAAATCATTAATTTTAGTAATACCAACAGGTTGTGACGAAACAGTGAATCCAAATCCATGTTATGTGAAGGATAGGTATATTGTAAAGCACTTTGAGTCACCAACTTGAGCCGATATACCCTGTTAGGTCTAAATCTTCCACATTCTTCAAACATCGTAATTAACATTAGCTTTAGAATTATTAACACGTTCATGCAAGCGAGGATTTTCGTGCTGCGCATCATCTTTGAACAAAAGTTATATTTGTAATAACTTTAAAATTTTTAATTATAATTGTAATTAAAAATAAATACTTTGGATGAATATACGTTAAATTTTCTAATATTACGCCTAATAACACTACCAAATACGTCCCACAGGCGGTACGCACTGCCAGATGGGACAGATTAGTGCGGGTTACAAGTGGAACGCGCCGGCGTAAACGTGTTCAAAGAAATTGATTATATTTGCACATATATTCCACAGATACATCTATATCGAAAAAATCAATAAGAAGTATAAATATATTTGGAATTTTTTTCTCTCACAATTATCAAAAATAACCTGAATAAAAAGTGAGAAATCACAATGAAAATCATCAACATGGAAATATATTGACACAAGTCACAAATATCCAATAGTATTATGCGCACAATCGCACACATGCATTATCATCATTGGGATAACACTCAGAGCTCCCAACACCAATGGCAAATGAAATAAATCATTTATGCAAGCACACTCTACAAAAACGCACGCGATTGAAAATCGATGGAAAAAAGACTTAAAACACAATTTTATTCAAAAAATCGATATTATTTGCCTCATCTCAAGTTTCCAAAATTATTTTCTCCTCCTTGAAATCTTTAGATCCGTTTTCTTCTGATTTGGTGGGACTGCAATTGATTGTGTTCATCAGTAAGCCCTTACTGCCATCGTTAATGTCTGATGTGATTCCAGTAGCCTCTTCTGATTGCTGAATTAAAGGCTCTGAAGATCCTTCTGAAAGATCTTCGGTTAAACTTGATATCGTGCGACAGCGTTTACGAAGGGAACATTCTTTTTCAACTTTATTTCCTACTGATTCTTCAATATTAGATAAACTGCCTTTTAACGGCACTTTAATCATATCTTCAGTTTTCATTGTTTCTTCATCTAAATATAGTATTTGTGAAAATGAAATAAAATTTCCGGAAATAATTCTCTTTCAATTTTCCTATTCACAAGTGAATATTCTTAAAAATATAAGAGATTGTTGGAAATCAACTGTGGGCATTCGATATCGTTAAGTTGTAATAAAAAAATTAAAAAATTAAATATTGAATTAAATATTAGATTAAATATTGAATTAAATATTGAATTAAATATTGAATTAAATATTAGATTAAATATTGAATTAAATATTGAATTAAATATTAGATTAAATATTGAATTAAATATTGAATTAAATATTAGATTAAATATTGAATTAAATATTGAATTAAATATTAGATTAAATATTGAATTAAATATTGAATTAAATATTAGATTAAAAATTGAATTAAATATTGAATTAAATATTAGATTAAATATTGAATAAAATATTGAATTAAATATTAGATTAAATATTGAATTGAATATTGAATAAAATATTAGATTAAATATTGAATTGAATATTGAATTGATAATTGAATAAAATATTCCATAAAATATTCAATAAAATATTCAATAAAATATTGAATTAAATATTAGATTAAATATTGAATTGAATATTGAATAAAATATTAGATTAAATATTGAATTGAATATTGAATAAAATATTAGATTAAATATTGAATTGAATATTGAATAAAATATTAGATTAAATATTGAATTGAATATTGAATAAAATATTAGATTAAATATTGAATTAAATATTGAATTAAATATTAGATTAAATATTGAATTAAATATTGAATTAAATATTAGATTAAATATTGAATTAAATATTGAATTAAATATTAGATTAAATATTGAATTAAATATTGAATTAAATATTAGATTAAATATTGAATTAAATATTGAATTAAATATTAGATTAAAAATTGAATTAAATATTGAATTAAATATTAGATTAAATATTGAATAAAATATTGAATTAAATATTAGATTAAATATTGAATTGAATATTGAATAAAATATTAGATTAAATATTGAATTGAATATTGAATTGATAATTGAATAAAATATTCCATAAAATATTCAATAAAATATTCAATAAAATATTGAATTAAATATTAGATTAAATATTGAATTGAATATTGAATAAAATATTAGATTAAATATTGAATTGAATATTGAATAAAATATTAGATTAAATATTGAATTGAATATTGAATAAAATATTGAATTAAATATTAGATTAAATATTGAATTAAATATTGAATAAAATATTAGATTAAATATTGAATTGAATATTGAATAAAGTATTAGATTAAATATTGAATTGAATATTGAATAAAATATTAGATTAAATATTGAATTGAATATTGAATAAAATATTGAATTAAATATTGAATTGAATATTGAATAAAATATTGAATTAAATATTAGATTAAATATTGAATTGAATATTGACTAAAGTATTAGATTAAATATTGAATGGGACAATTTGTGTTGCTAAAATGTGTTGCTAATACATCTAGCTTGTAAGAAATTAAATGTATGGGTTTTATAAGAGGGAACAACTGTGATATTTGAAGCGGCAAAGAATGGGATGATCAGATTCTATTTGGATCTAGTTTATTAAATGTTGCTGATAAGAGCCAAATAAGCTCGAAACTAATCTGACATTAGAAATTAAATTGATTATGACAAAACTTAATTTTAAATATATTTTAAAATAAAAATCAGATTATATTCTATACAAATTTGTTAAATAATTTTTAATCTGAATATACTCTGAAAATTATAGATTTTTATTATTTCGCAGATATTTAAGTAATATTTAGTTGGAAAATAATCAATAAAACCAAAAGCTTTTCTAAATTGTGCCAATCGATAAAATATAATATATAATATAGCTTCCAAAAAATTTACGAGTCCTCTTGTAATAAATAACTTAAGATTTCATTCAACGTACTAATGCAATGAAGCTATTTTGTTTTGAATCAATCTCCATTCACATGATATACTCTATAACACTTCATGTGAATATCCACTTGGAATTTTTTTAACTATATTCAAAACAATAACAGAGATATAATTAATGTCGAACCCATATGTTACGCACGCCCATATCTTACGCAAAAAGAGAAAAATTACAACATGGCATAGAGCAATCAACACGACACCAATGAATGCTTTTAGAGGAAGACAAAGAAGCGAAATGAGAGAAAATTTATTGTTGGAAAATATTAATAAGGAAAATTCACTTTTAGTTGAATCAGATGAATATACTGATCTAGTTGGGGATTTAAACACCAATAATAATGGCAATAGCAATGAAAATGAAAGCATTAATGCTGAATCAAATAGTGAAATTATTCGAGAAAGCCTGGTTGACCAAAATTCCCGTGAAGATTTTTATGAAGGAAGTTGGATAATAGTAGAAAGAGTTGGAAACGAGTCTTTTAGATTAAAATCGGATTTGAATGAAGAAAATCACATGGTGGTTTGTAAAAATAGGCTGAAAAAGATAATTTAGAAAAACAATAATTAAATTTCATTATTTAATTGCTTTTTATATAATATTTTGGTGTTTTTATTGCTTTTTGTTTCTTTGAGTAGAATAAAAAAATTTTTGCGTAAGATATGGGCGTGCGTAAGATATGGGTTCGACAATTAATAAAGTACCAACAGTAAAGATTGTAATTCACACATTATTACTAAGAAATTATAATGAGCAATATATCTACAGAGTTTACCCTTTTGATTTTAGTTGAATTATAAAAACAACTACTTCATAGTGATTCATAAACTGACTGGTGCTGTTCATAGAAAGATTGCTATTGCCAGTGGTGCTATATGAGAAACGAGCGATAACTATAATTATGACAATTAATACGGAGTTTGAATAAGTGGAGGAAAATTTTCAAAGCTCAATGTCTAGCTCCGATTTACTAATTACTGTCCAATTCAATTTTATCGACCTAATCCAAACAAAAAACCTAAATTTTTAGAAGTTAATGTATAATAATTGTTATGCGTATTTTCTCTAGTTGTGTTTTGTTTACGCGATTTATTTGATATTAACCAAGCCGGATGCTTTGAAAGCTAACGAATTTAAAAATAGTCAATTATTTTTGAGTAATGGATAACTAATAAACAAATTAATTAATATAATTAATTAATAAGTTAAATAGTATCTCTTTACATAGAGCAGAAATTTGAAAATATTCATCGAATATTGCAAATAATAAAAGATTTTAAAAAAACAGCTTACATTTATTTTAAAAAGCCCAAAAAACTAACAAGACATACAGATTAAAGTCCCATTATTTGTAAAGCATGAAACGAAAATAAAGGACAAATATTATTTAGTTTATTTTCAATTTCATCAGACAATAGAGATCAAAGTTTTGTTTTTTAGTCAACATTGATCTATAGTCCGAAAAAAATGAATATAAAAGATATTGTAAATGAAAACAAATCAAATGTGAAGAAATTAAAGATTTTTGTGATAAAACTTATTTAATTACTCACATTTTTAATATAAACTCTATTGAAATTTAAATTAGCATATAATCAATTAAAATCAATTTTCATAATTAATTTATTTATAAAAAATATCGATTTAAATGAATTTAACATTGAAACATAATTAAAAAACAGGTTTAAATGAAAAGCTTGTCCAAATTTGACAAATCATGTAGCACTCGATAGAAAATCAATTTCCAGATAACGTTGAAATAAAAATGGTGTAATGTAGATAAAAATTTAGTTGTAATAGATTTATTAAAATTTGATACAAACATTGAAATCGGAAATAGATTAAAGATTTAAGAAATTAGTAAACAAATGTATTTTTGATTAAATTGGTACGTATTATTAAGAATTCAAAATATAATTTGTTTTGTCGTATTAACATGTTTTAAATGGATTATTAATGGAAGAATATAAAAAATAAATAAATAAATATATATATAGTGAGCAAAAAAGTATGGCAACATGAAATAAAAATTAGTTACCTTTATGATTATTTTGGACGAATAAGATGTACCGTAATTTAGTGTTTTCTAGTGCACTTTAATGTCACTTTCTCGATTATATTAAGTACGAAATTATTTGATACTTATAAAGCAGTGCTCATTGTATTTTAATATAAAAGTAAAAAAGGTATGGAAGACGTTAAAACATCACTAAAATATGTTTTCATCTTGAATGTGTATGCGTAGTAATGTAATATCTGTCACATGACGTGTGCATGGATCAAGATATTGTAAAATGTGAAGAAGGATTATATTATAACAACCAGTGTAATTCAAGACAATCTCAAGACAATCTATTACTTGAATAAACAGATTTAATGAATGGCACCCGGCAATAAGTACATTGATTTAACCATGGTTTACTGTATTTTGGTTGGGTGAAACAAAGTTTATTCTTCATTGGCAAGGATGATCGATGCAAATTTGTTACCCAAATGGAAAAAGACCAAGCGCACTACCAGAAACCTACTATGAAGCATAGAGATGGAAATGTTTTCCTCAGTGGATCTTTTTCTAAATCCGGAAATGTTTCACTGGCACAAATCACTGGCATCATGAATAGATTTATTTATCTACATACTGCCAGACACGATAGAGCAAATGACGTGACAGAACAACAGGTCAAACTATGCAAAACTATTCTGTCAAAGCTTCTATGAGTCTCATTTGCAGACAAGAATATAGACGTGCTAAATTGTCCATCACAGCCTCCAGACCTCAATATCATCGAACAACTCTGGAAAGAAATAAGAAGACATCTTAGAGACAATCCTTTATATGAATCTGGTGAACCACATGCCTCACCATTGGCAGGCAGTTTTGAATGCATATATTTGACTATATAAACAGTTGAGTGTACTATCACTTGCTTTTCATGATATTTATTCAACATTATTCAGATAATTTAAATGTAATAAAATGTTTCCATACTTTTTTGATTTAAAATTGAGCATGTTTTGATTAATTACTGCGCTTAGAAAAAAGTCAGGAATTTAATTGTAATCGTCACTTGAAACTATATCAGAAATCACAAAAAACGGTTTGAATTGCTAATGGGAAGGAGTGATAAAAGAGGAAACAATTTTTTGCTCACTGTATATACATATATGCATAAGGTCAATAGAATATAAAAATCCCATACCAGTTTTCGTTATCTATATCCAAATGATTAGTTTCTGAATCAATAAACACCAAAGACGATCGTGCAAGTCTAGATTTATTAGAATTATCATCGCCTGATATTTGACAACCTTCCGAAAAACTCGCGGTTCGTTTGAGAATGTTATTTTTTCTCAATATTAATCGAGGTAAAATTATTTCATAGTCATTCTGTTTAGAATAAGTATCAGAAATCGAGCTATCTTTCTCTTGGCCGTTCATTGAAGCTAACTGTTGAGAATTGTGAGCCATAGTTAGATAAGCGTTAACTCGACTGTACGACAATTTTAATAATAACAGATTGATGAAGATCTTCAAAATAAAGCACCTAAGAAGACAATTCTCAATAGAATTCTCAAAAAAGAAATATATTTTTATAAAAACAGTTCCAAACAATGCGACATCTTACATGCGGTATTTATTTGACAAACGAATAATTTCCACTTGTTATTAGATGGTTTTTTTCAATAAATTTATAGAGCAGCGGACTAGAATGTTTGAATAGAAAACGTTTCAATTGAGATGGCTTAGAAAACGAATTGTAGAATAAAGTGTATTATATTTCCCATATTTTGTGAATGATCTCCTGTTGTTTAGTTTTGATTTTTAATAAAATTATACTTGTTCTTTATTTAATTTTAATCCCATTTATACATATTTCAGCGCTCTTATTTATAAATCAGCGAATGTTTGCGGTCAATGCAATAAAAGATTCTTAGTTATTACAAAAATAATTTTTTAATTGTAAAACTTTAAATTAGTAGAAAATAAGTGCTATTAAACAAAATTATAAATCGTAATAAGGGAGCATCCATTAAGGACGTCCCATAAGAGGGAGGGGAAAGGGGGTCTCTACAGAGGGTACAATGGGGGGAGGGGGTCCAAGTGCTTAGGACATCCTCAGACTAAACCTAATACCTACCCAATCACCATGAGAGGACGAGTAAACATTAAACTGAAATAATTTAGGCTACTAATTAAGAGACAGATGCCTATATTAGCTTTATTAATTTAGTTTTAAAAAATGGATTCTCTTTTTAAATTTGTACAATTTTGACTAAAGCTTAAACAATATTATGTATTACCAGCAACAAAATAATCTGCCTAATATTATAATTTTATGTTTTAAATTTCGTCTGAAAATAAGGGAGTTCTGTTTTCTGAGGGATTTCCCCGGGCTCCCCTGGGGGGGGGGGGGGGGGGGTCAAAAAGTGCTTATTTTGGGGGGACGTCCTTAATGGATGCTCCCTATAAAATTTAGCTACAGTACATGTTGTGGATATCTTCGATTATTTTTAATACCTTATTTATAACTTCGGACTTTTGGGTGTTGTGAGGTTTAATTTTATATTTATCTCGTGTGCGTCCAATTGAAATCTATTTTTAAACATAAAATAGAAAAAAATCGCTGTCCAATCCGACCAGTTGATGTTTCGTACTATTTCTTGACTTTCAGATAGGCACAATATCATATTATCAATATTATACTTTCGATGTAACTTTATTATAATTTACCAGAGGTATGCTTTTCGTTGTATGGAACATGATTTTAATATAATCCCTTATTGCCTTATTCTATATTTTCATTATATCTTATAAAATCAAGGTACTGATAACAGATGGAAAAGCGAAACATAGAATGACTACTCGCACACATTTTATTTGGATTTGTTTGGTGTTTTTTATAAGTTTTGTTCTAGAACTTTGTGATCGTATGATTCCTGGTGGCTTTTTTGTGAATTACTGTGGAGTTATTCGAATTCCTGCATTTTCAAAAAATGTTTTTTATCTTTGGAGTTCAATTGCTTTTTGAATAATTATTAATTCAATGTTTCATGATATTACTGCCTTTGCAGGTGATGATGCTCCAAGAGTGTTTTCCCATCTATTATCAGAATATCTTGTCATCAAAGGTATTATGATGGGAATGGGTCAGAAATTTAGATACTTGTGCGATGATGCTCAATCCAAGAGTTATTTTGACGGTAAAAATATTCCATTAGACATGACATTTTTAGTAACTGGGATGATATGAAAGAGATCTTACATCAAACATTTTAAAATTAATTGAGAATTGCGTCAAAGAGCATTTAGTTATTCTTACTAAAGCGCCACTGAGTCCAAGAGCTAAAAAAATTACTCAAATCATGTTTGAGATATTCAATGTTTCTGCTATGTAGGTTGCTATCCACACTATTCTGTCGTTAAATGGTGTATCACATACTGTGCCAATTTATGAACTTTTATGGGTTGTTTNCTGCTATGTAGGTTGCTATCCACACTATTCTGTCGTTAAATGGTGTATCACATACTGTGCCAATTTATGAACTTTTATGGGTTGTTTCGAGCAATTTGACAGATTGTTTGATGAAAATGAATTCAAATGTCGTCAACAGATGTTTAGTAATCTCCAAATATTATCAAGCAAGTTATTCTATTGTTTAGTTAATTTCGGGAATTTGGGTGAATGTTTTTAAGCCGCTATCAAATATGTATTACTCGAAAAAAGTAGATTATTTTTTCCTAGAAATTAAAGGGAAAATTAATCTTGCGTTGGTTGTTTTATGAAAATTTGGAAAGCCACATAAAAATATGTTTCTCTTTCTATTTTAAACTCGAAACAATGATTTTCTAAAAATTTTGAAAGGAAGAATAGGAAAAAATAGGGAAAATATTGAAATTACATTTAGAAAAATCTATGGAATTTTTATTTTGAAAAAAAACGATATAGTAAAGAAAAAATTGTGGATGGATAATTTCGTTTCAATTACGGTTTTCGGTTCAGTTGTCAAACAGATATTTTTGGATTATTTTTCCAAATCACAAATGAAAAAAAAGCATAGAATATAATCAATATAGAATATGCTCAAAATCTATCAATATATTTCAATATTTCTTGACACCGATTAGCATACGATCTTTGACATTATTTAGTTATTCAATAATTTACACTTTAATACGATAGATTTTATATTAATAAATGTTGTATATATATTACAATTAGGCATTTTGTAGTAGTTTAAAGACTTTTTTGAATTACAATTTTTTATTAGTTTTCCATATATTTGACAATTTGTTTAGTTTATATTTCCTTATCTCTTTCTAACAAATTATGGATTTACCTTATTATTAGTGAACGCATAACTAGTTTTATGGTCGAATTTTATTCATTGGTAAATTATTAACCCTCTCCGTGTAAAAAATAATGCTGATATTTATAGTGACCCGTTCTATTCCCACAAAAACGGTTACAAAATGTACCTTCAACTTCATCCCGATGGATTCAAAGCTGGAAAAGGGACACATCTTTCTGTTTTCTTTTTCATAATGCGCGGTGAAAACGATGTACTTTTGCAATGGCCTATGAAACTGGAAGTGACATCTTGCTTTAATGTCGAATATATTCGACAAATATACGGAGAGGGTTAAAAAAGAGTATTGCAGTTAGATTATCTAAACCAGTGATGTCCAAAATATTTTCAACAAGTGCCAAAATCAAATTTTCTTTAATAAATAGTGCCAATTTAAAAAATTCAAATTTTTTATTAACCCCATTGAAACTAGGTTGTGACTTTGAATCACATTTTGTTTTAATTACTAGATATTATACACAAATACATCATTTATAAAATCATTTTTTATTGGCTANTATACACAAATACATCATTTATAAAATCATTTTTTATTGGCTAATTCTTCAAAATCAATTGGATCATCATTCATCGCTATTTTAATTTGAATATTTAAATTTGAATTTAGTAATCGATTCCTGTGTTTAATTTTAATTATTTTCAAAGCTAAAAATAATTGCTCGCAAAAATAAGTACTACCAAATAAAGAGATTGTGTCCTCAAGATTTTAGAAAATTTTTCCTGAGTAATTTGAGCGTTGTAAAATTTCAACAAATCATTTCCGCTGTCAAAGAAAGCTGATTTTAATCTACTATCGCTTTGAATATCCTTCAATTCTATTTGAAATTCAACTGGAGAAGTATAAATATCAGTTGAAAATGGAATTGCAATTATATTAAAAAAGGTTTTTATTATCAAAATCAGTGTATCTTTTTTCGAACTGAGCAATAAGTTCAACTATTTCAATAATGGATCTTTATTAATCAATCTGATAATTATTAGAGACTTCATTAAATCGTTTAAAAAGAAAGAAATTATTATTTTCAAATTGATTTTTGAATAAATAAAGCTTTTAAAGAAATTTAGTGAGAGAAAAATATTAATCAACAATTCCATATTGATTTTTTACACATATTTCATTATTTTTGTTTTTTTTAATGTTTTTCGATTAATAATAAACAATAATTATTGATCTCAAGATTTGGGTAATTGTTTCGAAAACTTTAACAAATATGGAAGTTTAAAGGGTGCCAATATAAAGGCTAACGCGTGCAACACTTTAGGCACCACTGATCTAAACCGAGCATGTCCAAACTACGGCCCACGTGATACTTTCGTCATCGAGATTTTTTAATGAATTTATTTACAATTAGATATAATTTAAATTACATTTCACGCTTTATATTATATTTTTATCTAAACCAGTAGTCTTCAAACCTCAAAAGCTCGCAAAACCCTTATGTGAAAAATATTGATTTTATTTAAGTTTTTTTATGAGAAATGAAAAATTTTTATTAATGTATTTTTTGTGAGAAATGAAGCAATTTTTCTTATTTATTGATTTTTTTGGAACCCTTGATGGATTTCATGGAACCCTAGGGTTCCGTGGAACACAGTTTGAAGACCACGAATATAAACGATCACATCTTATAGGATTCGAGTAAAGTACGCAATGTTTATTAACAAGTCCTAAACTCCAATTGTATTGTTTTCCATTATGGTTTATCAATTTACATGTAATGATTTCAATGCCACATACATTGTAGATACTTCCCACCATCACTGTACTCGAGTTCAGGAACATAAGCGAAAATTAATGAGTATAATCAGGGCTGTGTGAGTAAAATATGAATGTCTCATTTTATAATTTTATTAATTTCTGAAGCATTGTTGATAAAATCATTGAACACGAAAATAAATGTGCAAAACATTGTGAATGCTTTTAAATAGTTATTTTAAATATTTTCTTGATTGTTAATAAAATATCAATCGAATAACCATAAATAAATTTTATAACAAATTGTTTTATTTGAAAAAATAATTTACTAAATTAACAATATCTGTAGTTTATTTTTAAAAATAGTAACATCATTATTATAATAATAATATATATAATAATAATCATAATAATAATAATAATAATAATAATAATAATAATAATAATGATAATGATAATAATAATAATAATAATAATAATAATAATAATAATAATAATAATAAATGATAAGAATAGTAAAAAATAAATATAATGATAAAAATATTAAATTATAATAATAATTTATTATTAGTAATAATAAAATAAATAATAATAATAATAATAATAATAATAATAATAATAATGATAATAATAATAATAATAATAATGATAATAATAATAATAAATGATAGAATAGTAAAATAATATAATATAATGAATATAAATAATAATAAATAATAATAATAATAATAATAATAATAATAATAATAATAATAATAATAATAATACTAATAATAATAATAATAATAATAATAATAAATAATAAATAATAATAATAATAATAATAATAATAATAATAATAATAATAATAATAATATATAATAATAATAATAATAATAATAATAGTAATAATAATAATAATAATAATAATAATAATAATAATAATAATACTAATAATAATAATAATAATAATGATAATTAATAATAATAATAATAATAATAATAATAATAATAATAATAATAATAATAATAATAATAATAATAATAATAATAATAATAATAATGATATTAATAATAAA
>CAUHTR010008207.1:9303-50300 GCA_959609185.1 Schmidtea polychroa | reverse complement strand
AAACTCCGACAATTGGGTATGTGTATGTTTAAATTCAAGATAACGAATAATAATTTTATTTCCATCCACAGAGCCAGTTTTGAATAACAACAGTTTGTCCATTTCAATACCATAAGATAATGCCATCATTGAACAACCTAATGGTCGCATCTCAGTTGATTGGGTAGAAAGCTGCTTAATATCCGCAATAGAATGACATATTATGTCACAAGGCATTTCATATCCATGTTTATATCTAAATCGAGCTGCTTCCATTTGTGCACAACATACTTGATATCGATAATCAGGGATCATACCAGTCATGACACCTCCAGGACTTTCAGTAATATTAANATTGCTCGCGTCTGTGTGCGCACACAAACCCATCACACAATACAACGCGCACACAGACGCGCATTGAGCTCATAATTCACCATCCTCGCCCCCTTGACACCTTAGTGTCAATCTCAAATCCCCATCAGCTTCTCCTTCTTCTTTTATACTCCGACATAATTTGAAGATACATTCCAGTGTCAGTTTATCCCTTTCCCCTTCATTTCTTGCACTTCCCTCGCCATTTTATCCTTTCTTCCTTCCATTTTCTGCATTTCCCTCGCCATTTTATCCCTTTCCCCCTTCATTTCCTGCATTATGGCTCAATCTCCAATAACCCTCACACACCCATCTTTGTATTATATAAGCCGCCGCACTACGCACCTTTTTTGAAAGATCATTGTGGATTCTCCACCCACCATCGCTATACTCGGCCAAGCAGCTGTCCCTGTTCAGTTTGTTTAGGTGTAATCTCTCCATTATTCTTTCTCCATTTTTCGCAAATTCCATATTCCACCCTTTTCCCTGTTGCATTTCATTTAGTGACCAGTTTTCACTTAATGTTTTTATAAGCATCCTACAAAGTCGTTCTTTAATTGCTTCGTGTTTCAATTCCACAATCGACACCTTGTCTTTCATGTGCATCTTTAGAGGCGTCCAAACGAGTTCCAGTGATCCGTGTTGTTTGAAACTGTTCGATGATTCGTTCAATTTTTCTGTTAAATCCAAAACTTCTTTGGTCCCTTGATCATTATCACGTACAGTTTCCCATGATTTCCCATATACCATATTGGTCTCCTTGTTTTGCCTCTCCCCTCTAGAGTCTTCTGCCCCTTTTACATTATCACGTTCTTCTTTTAATCGATTAACTTCCCCTTCGTCGACCTGCATATCATTAACCGCCGCCTCGGGCGTTAAATCCTCTGATTCTGGTTTGTCTTTTTCCCAATTACTCATCACTTCCGTTGTCTTCGGTTCCACAATTTTATCGTCGGATAATTTTATGATCTCACCAGCCCGGCAAGCCTCATCTTGCTTTTCCCCTGTATTCATTTTTCCTTGAACATTTTGTGTGATTGTCATAACGTTAACTAATTCGTTAGTTCTTCCAGAATTGAATATTTGCCCATCTAAATGACTCTGAGCTCCTTGCTCTTCATTAGATGCCTTACTCCTGTCGAGTGGCGTGTCCTCAATTCCTCGAGATGCCCGTAACTCGTCATTGAACATTTCAGTTACCGCAAAATAACTCTGAACCGTCCTCATTGATTCGTTTTCATTTAATAATTCGTTGTGTTTTTGCTTACATCCGGTAACCTTGCAGAAAGATTCTTTACGACATTCCTTGGCCATGTGATTTCTTTTGAAGCAATTCCTGCACAGTTTCTTTTCTTCGATGACTCTCTTCCTTTCTGAAATTGTGAGTTGCTTAAACTTGTCACATTGGTCTAGGTAATGTTGACCACCACATTGTACACACTCTGATCTATAGCCGTTAGAGTTATTCACCTGTATAACCGTTCCACTTTTAACTCTGCCATCTGGTTGCCACGTAAAATGCGTCCAACCTCCTGGATTGAAGCTTTCTCTTTCTCTAGACACACCTTCTACTCTTGACCCATCATAAGCCCTGGTGCATGGTTGAGTCCCATACACGACCTCGTTAGTGGACCTTAGGATCTCCGCTTCTTGTTGTATCCATCTTCTCAAATCCTCTATCGTCTCCCGCAATTCCTTTTCTATTTTCTCTTTCTTCCATTTATACACAAGATCCGTTGTTAACTTGCCCAAACACTTTTGAAAAAGATATCCAGTCTTTAACTCGGATTCTTTCCCAGTGGATTTAAATCGCACGGTGACTGTTTCTAATAATCCAACAAATAAGTCTAAATCCTTCAAATCTCCTTCTCGAATCGGCTTGAACTTGTCCATCTCCTCTAACATTGATAAATATATCCTTTCATCCCCACCATATCGCCTATCCAACTTCTCTTTTGCCATTTGATAAGCCTCTGCCGAATATCCTAGATTTTCAATTAACTTTAATGGCTCTCCGTGAAGGTACTTGTGCAGGTGAAACATCTTTTCAACCTCATCACCTTCCGCTTCGTCAACACACGCCGTAAAAGCTGCTTTCCATGGTTCGTACTCTTTCATCTTGCCTTCAAAGAGAGGTATTGTAATTTTCTGTAGACTTTCCAGTTTTCTTTTATGCACGGAATTATTCTTCTTGATTGTATCATCATTCACCTTTTCCTTCTTTTCCATAAAAGATTGATTTGCTTTTCTTTCCATCAATGCCCCAATTATTTGATGTTTTTCCTCGATCTCCTGCAGGTCTTTATCTACGATTGCAGTGATGTCCAATCTTTGCAATTTTTCACTGATCGTTCTTAGATCTCTTAATTCTTCATCTAGACTCTCCTTTTGATCTTCATATTCCTCCAACCATTTGCTAACATCCTTACCCTTTATATCATTCAGAATCTTGTTTCTCAATCTCGTTAATCTTCCTTTTTTCATTCTCTTTTTCCACAATTCTTCTTCTAAAATCTCTTCGTCATTGCCACCGCACAGCCTGAGTGACAAATGAAGTGTCGAACCTACTTGCATGCTATAATCGTTCAATCTTCTTTTATTTTCTAACTGCTTTCCTGCGTATACTAACATTTGATAATTTACCGGAATTCCTTCTTTGTCCTGGATTTTTCCTTTTACCTTTTCAATTGTGTCGTTCCATTCAACGTTAAGAGTAATTGTCTTACCAGTAAGAGTTTTGACAAATATTTGATATATACTTCCCCATCGCAACTCAAAACCCATTACCCCGCTCGCCCTCACCCTTGACTTAGCTCTGTTCTTTACCCTGTTCCCCTGGCTTCCCCTTTTAAAAAAGTGCTGGGGCCCATAGCAGCACTTTCCCACGCTCGGTAGGGAAGGGAGAATGGTTAATTTTACAGAAATATTAGTAAACACATAATACGCATAATATACACATAATATACATAAAACCAAAAAAGACATTTTATAATCATTAATTACCTTGTTCCGGCTGGCTAGCCGGAACCACGCTCTGCTACCATGTTTAAATTCAAGATAACGAATAATAATTTTATTTCCATCCACAGAGCCAGTTTTGAATAACAACAGTTTGTCCATTTCAATACCATAAGATAATGCCATCATTGAACAACCTAATGGTCGCATTTCAGTTGATTGGGTAGAAAGTTGCTTAATATCCGCAATAGAACGACATATTATGTCGCAAGGCATTTCATATCCATGTTTATATCTAAATCGAGCGGCTTCCATTTGTGCACGACATACTTGAGATCGATAATCAGGGATCATACCAGTCATAACACCTCCAGTACTTTCAGTAATATTAAACAATCTTGTAGCTGAGAATCATCAATCACCTGAGTGAGTCCCAGATCATACTCATGTTTTGCAAATACATTTCTATATTTCTTTAATAATGAACCAAATTCTTGTTTTTGCAAATCCGTTAAATCTCTGCTTGTGATCTGAGGTTCTTTATAAATTTTTATATTTCTCGGTAACTTCTGAGCTTCCTCTGATTTGATTTTTGTTAATTTTCCCAATTTGGTTTTGGGCTTTATTTCAACGGATCTTGCGCTATAATTCGCTATTCTAACTGGTACTGACTTATTTTGGACTTTCACTACTTCGTCACACATAGGCACATCGTATCTTTCAACCAACTTTTGATTTGGCTCAAATATGTACTCCTCATCTGAGACCCTCATGGTATCTGCATAGTATATTACTTCACTTTTTGGTGGTACTTCCAATGTTTGGTTTAGAAATACCTCTCCTACGTCAGGCACTATTTCACCCATTTGTCCTTTTATTAGTTTTCCAGTTCTCATATCAAGAGAGATTCCATGTAGTTGCTCCATGACATCCATGCCAATAAGACATTTTACAGGACTTTTCTCATCACTGATACCCAATGAATTATTTCTTGATCTCCAATTATCAGTTTAACTTCTAATTTTCCAAAAATATTTAGTGCATTATGTGACATTGATTTAATAATGTGATTCGTTGGTTTTATTTTGGCTTTTTCCTGATACGTCAAGAAGCTTTCCGCTACTCTAGTATGACTTGAGCCTGAGTCTAATAAAGCTTCCACTTTTCTCTTGTTAAACTGTGTGTTTATTCGAGGTTGTTTTCCTCCTACTACTGTTGTCATTAATGCATAGCTGCATGGTAGACCAAGCATATTCTTTCTTTCAATTTCAGCACTCGTTGGTTCAATCTTCTCTAATTCTATTGTGATATTATCGACCGATTTCATCTCTTTTAGTTTTTCACTTGGATATACTGGTGCTGTTGGTCTAAATGTCGGGGTGTACCATCTACTAAGAGTATCAATCCCGCTTAATTTTGGCATTGGTTCAAGCAAGAATCTGGACTCTGGCTCTATTTTACTCTTTATTACACTTTTTCGAAAGCATTTTGTTGTTATCATCATTATGATCGTCGTTTTTATCTCCCGACTGACACGTAGATTCCTACTTTTCCGGCCATTCCTTAATTGTGCTCTTACCCTTGCCATTTCTTTAAATTGATGATATGTAATAAAGAATCTAGCCAACAATGGAATACAACCAATAATTAATTTCCATGACCATCCCGATATTGCATATATTCGATGTACTGACAACATTTGCGACACTACCACCTTTGCCTTTATCACAATCCGTTCCTTTTTGGATGGAAACAACAAATTCCTTTGAGCTTCTTCGATATCTTTGCTTGCATACAAACCCATTTGTGACATTTTGTTTAGTGATGTGAAATTTATCAGGTACTCTAAATTTGTTAGTTCTAGTTTGTCTGGAGTCTTGACCCCACGATAATCTGGTAAGGCTATCCATGAGTCTGTAGCTAATCGGTATAAAGGGGCTAATAATCGATTGCATTGCAAAATTTTTGGTTTAGTTTGTTCATCAAGCAAGATTCTAGTTACCGGTTCCATAAATCGTACCTTTCCCCCAAAGCTTACTGGTAATTCGTTCGTACATTTTTGGTATTTGGCAATTTTCACTGTGACTTCTTTGCGTTTGTAACTGTATAACGCTTCTCCAAATATTCTCGCAAACACTCCATTTTCTGATATTACCATAGGTGCTACTAAATTTGGATTCGTAATTGCCATCGCCATCCGATTTCGGAGAATCACTTTATTTAACTTGCAATCGTTCAGAATCATTTCTCTATATACATTTTCCATGATGTTTTGACTAAAATGAAACAAATAATCAATTTTATTATTAAAATAATGAGTAAGTTTAATGTCATCTCTATGAATTTTAATTTTGGCTTCTTCCACAACATTTCTAGACACGTAAACACCTTTATAATTTGTTACATATACCATTCGACCACATTTATTTGTGATTTCCTTTTTTATAAATCACATTCCATCTGCTGGTAACGTAGACATTAAAACTGTTCCCATTTGTTTTGTTCATACTGGGGTTGATTTAATGGTATTATTTGGTCTGTAATTCATATTGAAATTATCTGGTTTATCTCTAAACTGTTCTCCTAGTAGTTCTTTAAAGTTCATAGTTTTTAAGTGCGCTAGCTTACACTTATTTGTTTCGACATTATAAACAAGAATCGATTCCCCTGTTTGACAATGTGTTTGTTTCATATTACAGAATGGATGAGTTTGTAATTTTCCCGTATCATCATCGAAAGCTCCTTCGAACTCTCTCAACTCCGTGAGATATTCTTCTAGCACTACTGTTTTTTACCGTTCATTTTATATGGTTCACCTTCACAATCGCCATTTGCTTTCATAACTCCCTTTACAATTATTGTTTCTCGTATTCTATGGTTCAATTTTGCCTTTAAACGAATTTCTGGACTTATTTTTAATTCTCCTGTTTGAAACGCTGTTAGACAGTTCTCTGGAAGCACCTCAACTGGCCTAGGTATCGCATGCATTTTTATGCGTGACGTATGGCTCCATTTGCCACAATAGAATACAAATGTTGTATGTTTGACAATACACTCTCTCACTTCAGTACTTCGCAAATCAAACTCTTGATATACATAGTATTTTACGTCATTTTCTATTTTAAAACTGCTCGGATACGCATCTGTGCATTCCGACATATCTACTACCGAATAAATTTTTTCCCATTTCAGTTTGGGAACAATTGTACACAACTAAAGATGATGTCTGTGTAATTATTGCACAAAACGTAATCACCATAAACATCGCCCATGGAAATATCGTAGTTTTTCTTAGTTCTGGCCTAACTCTTTCATTTACTCGTCCTTGTGGTGGACTCATTTCTTGCTTCTCATTTTTCTTTTCTGTTAGAGATGAACACAATGTTTTCCACCCACCTTTTTCGTTTACCCAGCTCATTAAATATTCGTTTACTAGCCGGGCAGCGATGTCTATCAAATTTTCTAACTTGTCTGACCTTGCGAACGTATGCGTTCCAATTTCTAAAACAACATAAGTTAAAACTATTATTATAACTTCCTTATTAATTTCATTTTTTGTCAAATTTTCAATTACTAATCTCTCGCAAAATGTATTCTCTTCGCCAAATTTCTGTATCACTTCAAGAAGCCTATTCTTCATCTCTTTAACTACTTCTTTCAGTTCATCATCTACCTCTATTTCTATTTCGAACATTGGATATACTGCTTTAACGAGATGTTTCAACATTTGCTTAGTTTCGTCGACGTCTTGTTCTAGCCTCACTAAATATTTCTTAATTTCATATAAAGTTCTAACTTTCTTATTTTTGATTTCACCATTTATTTCGCCTTCGGGTACAAGTGGCTCTCCTTGTACTTCTGTTTCTGTAGACTGATCTTTGTTATCAAGATCTTTTTGCTCATCATCACTAACGATGTCATCAATTTCTTTATTTCCCTTAACTTTTTCACCTTGTTCCTCTGTGCCAGGCTTGTTAGACTCAATATTTACTTCTAAACTCACTCCTTTTACTACTACTATATGGTTCACTAAATATCCCACTCGTCCATCTCGGATCAAATATCCATTTTCATCCAGCTCTTGTGGTACACACCCACAATCATATAAGTATTCATATTCGTCAAGTTCTTCACCTTTGTACATTACTATAATAATTCCATCTTTTTCCATCGTTTTATCCGCTCTCTTCCGCAACTTTCGGACCTTTGCACACCAATGCTCATCTACATATTCCGTTTTTTTCTCTTGCGACTCATACATCATGTGATTATTGTAGTCGTTAATATTAGACGTTTATTATGTTGCTCAATTTCTCGATATTTTAATATCTTATCCAAACTACTTAAGAATTTTATCCAATTTTGAAATTTTGCTGTGGTTGACTTTTTTGTTGTTAACATAAATCTGATAGCTTTATAATCAGTCATCAAAACAAATATCTTTCCATAAAAATATTATTTGGAATGTTTGGAGAAATAGAAAATTGGTGGGTTACTGATGGTCAATTCTTTATTCTTTAGTGCTGTTACCAGCGCAACCCAAAATATAACATTGTTTTACCGCTTGATAGCCGTTGAGTAATCAACGTTGGTACTGTATCAAGTGGGCGAGTACTCGCAAAAAGTGAGCGCACTATCGGTACTGTAATTGTCGGGTACTCTACGTGTCCACGGACTACCGTTAGAAGGTATGTGTCCGATTTACTCAGGTCCCTTACTGTACCTTGTTTTCCCAAATACACTCATACAAGCTTTCCGTCATCCAACGATCATAAATCACAATAACACATACAGCAATTTATTAAAATCCATACATTCAATCACGACTAGGATGCTGAAGTCGATTGGGTTTTTCCTAGTTGTTCCTGTTCTGCCAACCAGGCTCTTTTCAATTTCTCGAGGGTGTTTTCGCCCTAACTCGCTTGCGTTTCGGTTTACTCGACTGTGCCGGTGGATAGATTTCGGCCAGTTCCACGGGTAATGGGCGAATCTGAGTTTTAATAGTGTCATTTATTAACTTCTCGTTCAATTTGACTTCGAGCGTGCGGACCTGTAATTTTAGTGCGCGGATTTCGATTTGATCCTGCTCCGTCTGGGTCTGGAGTTGTAGGATCTGGGCAGTCCGTTTCTTCATTTCTGCCGGGCTGAACCAAGTGCCCTCGAATTCCCGGCACTTTACTTTAAGTTTCTCGGCCCTAGCTCCAAGGTCTTCGGCTTGTTGTTGGGCCTGCCCTCGATCCTTTCGTAAGTTTTCGAATAGTTTAAACACTATAGTCTAATGGGTCGAGTATGCACTAGAAAGTATGCAATAGAGTTGAATCAACAATATTGTATACTTACCTGGCGCGAAGAGAAATCTTCGTGTCTCCTGCATAGTACTGATGAGAGCCAAAAGCTCGAAACTAGTCTACTATTGGGATTTGCACTGGGTATCACAAAGCTTGTACTGTTTATTTTATTCAAGTGAGACATCCGACAAAAATATTTTACACCATTACTTTATAAGTTAAAAATGCTAAAGGTAATCGGATGCACTTGTAAACAGTTTCTGTGTATCGACTAATTTTTAGTCCGCAGAGGTGATTATGATTTTTCATACGCCATGTTTACAAGTTTACAGATTTTTTTCTGTGACCAAGCTATTTTGCAAGCGATGTGATTTCCAGTGTACCGGGGAAAGTATGCAATAGAGTTGAATCAACAATATTGTATACTTACCTGGCGCGAAGAGAAATCTTCGTGTCTCCTGCATAGAACTGATGAGAGCCAAAAGCTCGAAACTAGTCTACTATTGGGATTTGCACTGGGTATCACAAAGCTTGTACTGTTTATAATAATAATAATAATAATAATAATAATAATAATAATAATAATAATAATAATAATAATAATAATAATAATAATAATAATAATAATAATAATAATAATAATAATAATAATAATAATAATAATAATAATAATAATAATAATAATAATAATTATTATTATTAGGAGGTTCATCCTGTAAAACATTAAAATCAGTTTTTGTTTCCATAAATTTTATTTCAATAAATATCAAAATCAAATTATATCTTCTTTAATCTTTCTTATTTAAACAAATTTTCTACGAAGATATTTTTAATTAAAATATCTTCTTATTTTGTTTTTTTAAAAATTAATCTAAACTTTAATTTTTAAAATTTTCAATTTAAAAATTTCTTCATCATAAAACTTCCTCATATCCCCCTTCTTAAGAAATTTTTAAGTTTTTCCACATTTCTTTCGATCCTTTTTCCATCTTCATTTCTTAAGATGTATCGTCTGTCATGCACTTTCTCTATCACTTTGTACGGACCTTCATACCTGTCCTGGCCTTTGTGGCGTGTTTCTACTTTTACTAATACTTCTTCTCCTACATTGAATTTTCTCCTTGTTTGTTCTTCTAGTTCTTCCTTTATCGGTATTTCTTTGGACCCGTACCATTTTTCCCTGCTAATCTTTTTTCCAAAAACTATCTCTGCCGGGCTTTTCCCTGTCGTTTTTTGTTTGGTTGCATTTAAAGTGAATTCGACTTCTGGTAATATCTCTGCCCAATCCGTCTTCTTTCTATCCTGTAAAGTAGCATTTATCAAATCCCGTATTGTCCTGAATTGTCTTTCTATCTGACCGTTTGTTTGGTGATGGTATGGACTCGAAAAACATAATTTAATATCTAGCATCTTTGTGAATTCTCTCATCATTCCTGATTCAAACGCCTTTCCGCAATCAACTCTTATCTCCTTTGGGCATCCAAATCTTAAAATCCACTTTTCTAAAATCGTTTTCTTTATTGTTTCTTCGTCTTGTTTTGTTATCGCTGTCAAGACTTGATACTTACTATACTGATCTATTATGCCCAATATATACTTCTTACGTCCTTTTGTTTCTGCCAACGGTCCACATATATCCACGAATATAATTTCGAACATTTCCTTCGAATCTTGTCTTTTTACTGGTTCTTTCGTTGTTATTGTTAAAGCCTTGGTTTTTTGACAAATCTCACAACTTCGAACAATCTCCTGAATCTTACTCCACAGGTGTTTTCCAACATATCTATCTTTCATATAATCGGCTATCTTCTCGACTCCAGCATGACACAATAGTCTATGTATTTCCTTTATTGTTTCTTGTAACTCATTTTCAGGTATCATCGTTTTCTTTCGTACTTCTTCTACAATTCCATGTTGGATGTTGCTTCTTCCCTCTTCTCTGATCGAGTCTAGTAATCTTGTCTTTATCTTTCCTTTCTTAGCTTCTTCGTGGGCCATTTGACATTGAACACACGTGTCACATTTAGTTCTCGACACCATGTCTGCATTTTGGTGATTAATACCCTTTCTGTATTCTACTCTTATATATAAACTGCTCAAATAATTGATCCATGTTTGGAATTGTGAAGTAATCGGCTTCTTGGTTGTCATCATAAACGTGATTGCCTTGTGGTCTGTCCTGAGAGTGAATCTTCTTCCGTAGAGATAGTGCTTAAAATGAATGCAAAAATAATATACCGCCAATAGTTCCTTTCTTGTAATACAATATCCTTTCTCGTGGCTCGTCATCGAGTGTGATCCATACGCAATTACTCTTTCCTTTCCATCTTTATCTCTTTGTGAAAGTACTGCTCCAATCCCTCAAACACGCTATTCGTTCCTTCACTCCATTCTAATTTTTTGTTACTTGGTCCGCTACATAATTGTTCTAACATCCTTGCCTTCTTTGCATAATCACTGATGAATCTTCTATAATAATTGCAAATACCTAAAAAGCTTCGGAGTTTCTTTACGCAATTAGGCTTCCCAAAGTTCTGTATGGCCTGAATTTTAGATGGATCTGTCTGTACTCCTTCCTTGCTGATTATATGTCCTAAGAATCTGATTTCTTCCTTTATTATTTGGCATTTTTCTGGATTAATCCTTAGGCCTGCTTCCTTAATCGCCTTTAACACTTCTCCGAGTATTGTATAGTGTTTCTCTTTACTGCTTGAATAAATCAAGATGTCGTCCAAATACACCATTGCTCCCTTTATTTTGCCTAATACTTTTGTCATCATTTCTTGGAACGTACCTGGTGCTGCTGCAATTCCAAACGGCATTCTGTTGAAACAATATTGTCCGTTCTTTGTTGAGAAAGCTGTTTTCTCCTGTGATTCTTCTTCTAGTTCCACTTGGTAATATGCATTACCTAGATCGATTGAGCTGAAAAAGACGGATCCTCCTAACAAATCCAACATCTCGTCTATGTTTGGCATTGGAAATGCCTGCCTCTCTGTTACCGCGTTCAGCTGTCTTAAGTCCAAGCATAGTCTAATATCCTTTTTCTCTTTTTTCCATACACATAATAGCGGTGTATTCCATGGAGAGTTACATTTCCGTATAATTCCATTTTCGTACAAATTTTGTATTGCTTCTTCAATCTTTGATTCCAAATTTAGTGGTTGGCGATATGGTTTTATGTTTATCGGCTCACCTCTTGTAACTATCTTGTGTTTTACCAAATGTGTGCGACCCACATCCCATTTATCTGCCATAAACACGTTTCCACTGTTTGTTATAATTTCCTTTAATTTGCTATCTTCATTGATCTTTAACTGCTCCAACGCTCGTATCAATCGTTCTTCATCCTTTATTTTTCTGCCAAATTTTGCTTCAATGTTACAAATATAGTTCTTGTCTTTTTCACTAGCCTCGATATCTTTAATTTTTAACAGTCTAAATCCAAATGTTTCTTGTAATTCGATTCCTCCAATCACGTCTGGTGTCACTTTCTCCGCCACAATGAATATAACTTCCTTCGAAACATTTCCAATGGTTACTTGCACCTTCGTTTTTCCTATTGTCTCGATCGTACTCTCGTTTGCGCATCGTAACTTATCGTCACTTTTCGTCAATTGTTGTCCTCCTAGCTTGTTGAAACAGTTCACACTCATTACATTGATTCTTGCCCCAGTGTCTAATAAACAGTCGAAATTTTCCCCATTCATCCTTACTGTTATACTAGGCCTTCCTTGCATTCTGTTATACAAAATTTCAACAACCTGCTCCGTTTCAATGGTTCCAATTCTTTCCACTTCCTCTTCAAACATTTCTCTCTTTAGGAACCTGTATACTTTCTCGCTTACCCTTCCAACATTCTCCCACTTTTCTGCCCCTTGAGGATATCCCATCAAATTTTCTGTTAGAATATGGCTCCAACCAACTCCTCTACTGGTGGAGCCCTATTTTTTGGGTACGTCTTCCTAAAATTATCTTCATTTGTCTCTACACACGATTCCCTTTCTTCTTCTTCCTCGATACCATTTATCCGACTGTATCTGTTTCCCGTGAATCTTTGTCTCTCCGTCGATCTCCCGTACCTCATCTTTGTATAACACTCCTCGGATCTATGACCATTTCTGCTACATCTTTCACAACGTATTTCCTGACACAATCTTCTTATATGACCTTCTTTCCCACACCCAAAACATCTTGGAGCTTTTTTATCTGGACAGTTTCTACTTATATGTCCGCTTCTATGACATGTCCAGCATTCTATTTTACCTTTTATTGGACAATCAATTTTCGTGTGTCCTATTTTGTGGCATAACCAGCACGTTTCCCTTTCTTCTTCTTCTTCGATACCATTTATCCGACTGTATCTGTTTCCCGTGAATCTTTGTCTCTCCGTCGCTCTCCCGTACCTCATCTTTGTATTATAATAATAATAATAATAATAATAATAATAATAATAATAATAATAATAATAATAATAATAATAATAATAATAATAATAATAATAATAATAATAATAATAATAATAATAATAATAATAATAATAATAATAATAATAATAATAATAATAATAATAATAATAATAATAATAATAATAATAATAATAATAATAATAATAATAATAATAATAATAATAATAATAATAATAATAATAATAATAATAATAATAATAATAATAATAATAATAATAATAATAATAATATGAATAATATGAATAGTAAATCTCACCCTATAATGAACAAGGCAATCCAAAGCGGTACCAGAGTTGAACGCAACCAACCAACAACAAATATATTCACTAGACAAGCTAAAGGAATGCTTGTCAATACCATTCTACGACTCATCAACTCGAAATATGAACAAAGATTCTTAAAACAAATCCAGATTACATCGGAATTCAATAACAATTTCTCATACTTTCCCCATCCGACAAAGCAAGATATCATAAGCAAGAGTTACGGAGAAATCTTTATAAACCTAGAATAAAACCGAAAACGTAAGCCTTGGCAATTCAAAGATAAATTACTGACATCAGCGGTAATGAAATTGAATTTGGTGACAAATGCGTGCTTGATCCAAGTCAACTATAACCTCGCTCAGTAAGATCGAAGAACATAACTTGAACATCGACAACACCTCATCTGAAACATAAATCGATAAGCTCAAATAATATTCGTTGAATAAAATGTTGCCAAATTGTAAATCGTATTATAAGGAATGTATCAAATTATATAATCGATTGGGTTGAATATTCTATCCCAGTTCTGGCATGTTTAAATTACATTAGGGAGTGCATCGATGAATTATGAGTTGCCGTGAGATTTATGAATAAATACAAGCTTCATTCAAATCAATACTTTTATTAATGTGAGCCCTCTAGAAAGGTAGGTCAAATAAGGATGCTAAATAAAGCTTTTAGAGGTTATTGACTTTGAAAGTTTTATTAATGTGAGTCCTGACCTTCTAATCAAGCTTATCCACATATTAGATATAAAGGTGCTTTATGAATCAAGGACGAATTTCGACAATGCTTGATGAAACAACTTTGAAAAATATAAAAATCTTGCAATTGATATATGACATGCACATAGCTGCAAAACCTCTGTATTAACTCTCGTCATAGGCACACTAGGCTTGTCGGATAGAAACAATAATAAAGACCTAAGAATAATCGGACTAAGCAAATCTGAAATCAAATGTCTTGCAAAAAAGCATGTACTGCTGCAATAATTAGCAGTTATCACATTTATAGAGAGCATATATACAAGGATTAACTCCAAACATCCGTAACCCTTATATATTATATTAGTATCCCAAAGCATCACCTTATTTATATATCAACTATCTACTAGTATAATAATTCATAACTACCCCCAATTATTATGATCAACCCATGAATATATATGAATATATATCCGTGTAAAATATTGGGAAAATGAAAATATAAATTTTTTAAAATTTTAAAATAAATTACAAGATTTGTTTTAATTAGGAAATCAATCTATTTCTGCAGAATTTAGAATGTCCAAAAATATTTTTGATAAAAATAACATTCATAGCACCGGCCTGAATCCAATGACCACGCTAAACGTTTTTCTAAGAAGACCTCAGTGCTTAGTAGAATTACTTCATCTATCATTCGCTAGCATTGGGGCAGAAATCAATGAGTTTTTAATTCTTAAACATCTTTTATCATATTTTACATGAACCATTGAAATTTCCAATGATCTCCAAATCGCATACTGGGAATATGTTAGCTATTTTATTAAAAATGTGAGCCGAAATACATATGAGATATGCTGACAGACTTATCTCCGATATCTTCATCATAAAAAACCTGCTTAGAGAACAGCATATTGACTTCCTGAGCGCATTTGAAGAAGTTATTGTTATATGGCAATCAAAAGTAAAAGTAAATTATAATCAAAATTACTTTTATAATAAGTATTCTTTGATAAATGAGTGTCCTTCAAATGAGGCCTTGTTTGTTGAAGATCATGCTTTTCAAAAAATGATAATAATAAGGAAAGTTTTAAAATCAAACTTATAAATAATAGTAAAAATTTTAAAAATAACACTGATAAAATTAAAATTAGTAACCACTTGAAGGTCATTAAAGGCCAAACCATTGATTCCGTAGCTCAGTTCGTTGCTTATAAACGACCCATCAAGGAATCTATCCCTTTTGTTCTTCCAGTAACAACGAAATCGATTCTTAATTTCGCCAAGAAGGCCAACGCCACGAAAACCAGGATGCTTCGACTACAGTGAGCGAAGCCAAAACTCAGATCACTCGAGATCGAATTGGTTTTTCTGTAGCTTCCACAGAACGACCTTCACTACAACTTCCCTAATTTCCCATGAACATTGATGACGAAAGATTTAAGCTGGATGAGTTATTATTGAGATGATTGTGGACTAATTAGTTATCATTGATTATTAATGTTGCTTAATTCACATCAAATAATCTGTCAACTCTCCCCAGTCAACTACATTCTGTAAATTGTATGAGATAACACATAACCTATATAAATTGATATCCTACCATTTTCTGAATCTAAAATAATGCCTGTAGAACTTCCTGCGGCATAAAGCGACAAAACAGCTTGGATAGCAACATACATATATGTAGCAGGAACATTGAATGTTTCAAACATAATTTCAGTCATTTCTTCTCTGTTAAATTATGGATTCAGTGATGCTTCGTTAAGAAGAAATGGATGCTCTTTTGGTGCATTTCTCAATTCATTGTAAAGATATTTCTCAGCCGATTCACTTTTTTTCGTAATTCCGTCGAAAATTTCATTCTCCAACATCTCCTCTAGCTCCTCCTCGAGTCGTTGAATCTTTTAGAACGCTTCAAATTTTCGATTTCCTCTCTCAGATTAGCTTCATTTTCTTCGAAACATTGTCTTGCCATTTCTGTTTCCTGTTTGGGATGTTGAATTGCTTTTTCGCATTATTCTTTGCATTTGGCGACCTTCACTTGATGCCTTAAGATGTCTCTTTGGGTGCATATGCCTTTGTAACCGTTCATTTCGTGACTAACTTCGTCTAATTCGGTTTGTAGTTGCCGGATCTGTATATCTTGTACTGTTATTTGTGTCTTCCATTTCACCTCTTGTTATTCATACTTTTTTTTCTTGGATTTGTGTCTTTATGATTCTCTGTTTATATTCGCCTACTCGTTTCCATGTTCGGTGTTCTCAGTTAAACCTGTCGATTTCCCTTTTTGGTTTTCTGTCGTTTCCCACAGCTCACATTCGTCTTCTCTCATCAACTTCTTTGGCAGTTGTCTCAATTCCTCTTTTACCTCTTTCCAACTCTTTTTCCATTTTCTTACTTGATATTAAAGGCAGGTTTCTATTTCTCCAGATTTTAGTTGTTGTTTTCTCCATTCTGCTTTCTCTTTTTCTTGCTCTTGGACCATAATTTCGTGATATTAGTGCTGATAATTTGGTCCGCTCAATATAACATCTGGTGTTTTATAGCGGTTGCTCTCCAGTAGAACACTTTGCCTTGGCTATCAATATCAATGTACTTGTGTTTCCACTTTTGGGCTTGTTCCTTCAGTCGTGAGTTGATCCGTTCTAATCTGTGGTTTTCTGGTTTTGGTTCTCTTTGGTGTGGTGCTCTTTCTTCCTTGACCTCTGGTTTCATTTAGAATATTTTTATTCTTTCCCATTTTTCTTTCCACATCGCGCACTGGTTATTCGCCTTTCCTAATTCGGACAGGTAGTGTCGTATTTGGTTCTCGTAACTGTCAATTTGATTTGTTTGATTGGCTTCAAAATCTCTTTTCCAACGTTGCTCTTATACCATTAATTGGCTTGATATTCGTCATTCTGTTTCCTAATGCTATAAGGTTTTTTTAATCTGGTCTTTTAGCATTACCACTTCTCCAAACAACCCAACTATTTCCATTAATCTCTAGGTTTGTATTCGAGCTAGCTGCTACTCTAGTTCCTGGTATGCTGGAATGTTTTTCACATCCTCGGTTATTTTCGAGACGTATTCTCTCCAATTCTCATTCATCCTTTTTGCTACTGCCACTTTTTCTTCCAACTCCTGCCTTTTTATTTCATACATTATTTTGTACATTTCTATTTCTCTCCTCTTCACTGGCTCTGACGATAGCTTTGTATTGTTCAAGCTGCTGCATCACACTTTCAACATCGGTTTGGGATTCTTTATTCATTGTTTAAATAATTGCATCGATTAGTTTCTACTGTTTACTTTTTTACGTCTATTATCTACAATTTGTACATCAAATTTATTTTCAATTCATTAGTCGGTGTAGTTGAATCTTTTGATTCGCTGCGCTATTCCCTGTCTACACATTGGACATTGACATATCTTCCTACTACACTTGATGCATGCGACTAGGTGTCCACATGTCATATTTATCATTTACACACTCATTTCCCAACACATGTTACATTTATTATTTCTAAGGATTGGTGTTTCGACCCTTGATTCATTTTTTGGTTTCCTTTTCGTTGTCCCTTTATATTGTGCTATTGCTCTTATCATGTCGTAGGCTGTGGTTGGTATATTCATGTTTTTTCGTAGTTTCCCTCTGGTAATTTCTCTTGCTCTTGTTGTGTTTGCTCCTGCTGCTCTTAGTGCTCTTCAGGCATTTGGCCAACCTAAATTTCGTCAATTTCTCCATCTGTTACTAAAATTGCTGGGCATTCGTTTTCCTGTTCTCAATGGCACCTGCATCATTCTTGATGTGATAGTTTCGGTATACCATCCTCGGGTAGTCTCTGTTGGCTTTGACATCTTTTGCATTTGATTATTTGATCCTTTTGTGAGGTAAAATCATCTTTTAACCGGTCCTGGTTCCCTTTTGTCATCTCCAAACGTTTTCCTTTTGTTATCTGCTATTTGTGTTTGCAGTTCTTCTTCAATGTTTTGGATATGCTCATCGTTGACTCTAGTTACTCCAATCGTTATTTCTCTTCCCTTTCGTCTTCGGTTTTTAGTTTCCATAATCATTCGTACCTTATTTCGGGTTTATTTTAGAAATTGAATCATAACACAAATGGGCAATTAGGAAATAGTTTACGGTGTTCTTTTATAAGTATTTCTCCCATATTCGAATTTTTTTGTGAAATCATTTTAAAAAAATTAAAATCTAAATCTAACTACTCTAAATTGATTTTAAAATCAAGTGAAAATGTATCAGTGGCTCGTACTCAAAAATTTTGTGCAAGCAATAATAATTTTATAAAAACTCAATTTTTCTTGTTTTTCTACAAAATTCTTTAATTACTAAATCATAAAAATTGTCTTTAGTAGCCAAAAGTTCTTTTAAAAAGATATTAAAATTTAAAATATAGAATTTCTCAAAATTGAAGTGCAAGCAATGCTTACTGAAATTTATTTTTTTTCAATTTTTATACTCAATTTAAGTTGATTATAATTTTTTTTTATATATTTCAGTCATGTCATGATTAAAGCTTCAATGATTGTTAGACCCCATTCTAAAGTTAATTATGATATAAAAATTTTCTTTGCTCTTCTTTAACTTTTTTTAATTGTCAATTATCCTATTACTGTAATTATAAATATTTTCATATAATAAATGATTTTTCAATTTTATTTGCAAAAAAATTTGACGTAGTTTAAAATTAGGATTTGTAAAGATTGTTTTAAATAAGTCATTTTACAATTAGTGACTACTTTTTTTATTTTTTATTAATTAATTAATTTCAGATTTAATTATTTTTAGAGATATTTAGTTAAATTAATTTTTTATTTAATTTTAGAAATGAGCGAAGAAGCTTCTAAGAAACCTTTTTCTAGGTTGTATAAGCGACTTGAAGTGGCCAAAAGTTCATTAGAATTTTACGAAACTCATCAATTAATCAGAACGCTATTTAATCGTTTAAATAATACCGATAACAATGAAGCAGATATAATATTGAATGAAGGCGCTTCATTTCTTTTGAAGAACTATCAATCTGAAAGTGGAGCTGATTTGGTTATATTGATGTTGAAATTTTATTTTGAAAAAAAGTGGATACCTACTGAAGATATTATTTTGAAACTAAAAAATTATTTTTCATTAATGAATAAGTTTAGTAATGAAAGAAAAAATACAATAATCCTATCACATAAATGGTTGCAATGTGACTCAGCATTTAATGACCTTTTTAATAATTGGATTGCTGTAATATTATGGAAAGAAGGTAATTATGCAGATGCCCGATACCATTTTATTTTATCTGGAAATGGCATTCATACTGCTAAATTTTTATTAAACTTTCATTTAAATAAAGGCTACAAATCGGAAAAAGATCTCTTTCTAATGCAAGCTGTTTTACAATATTTATGTTTAGAAAAGTTCTCTAGTGCGACAAAGACATTTTATGTCTATGTTCATAATCATCCAGATCTAGAGAGTGGTCCTCCTTTTAAAAATTATCCATTGTTGAATTTTGTATGGTTTCTAATGTTAACAATAGAAATGAAATTAAGCAAATCTGTATTCATGAAATTGTGTGATCAATATAGTAAGCATCTCGTTCGGGATCCTCTTTACAATGAATATCTAACACGAATCGGTCAAATCTATTTCCAGATTGTCCCACAGAAAAATCCCGATAATTTCCTCTCAAACATAATGAACATGTTGGTAGGCGGTGGAAATGGAACCAATGACGACGGTCAGGACAATTCGAGAGGTATTTTAAGTGGCTTTTTATCCGATTCGAATTTTGCCAATGAAGAAATGGACTAAAGCATTACTCTCAATGTCGAAAATCTGATCGTTATAACAGAACTTTATTATTAACTTTTCTCTTTGAAACTAGTTGTATAGAGAATTTGTTTGAATTGATTGGCTGCTACCTTAATTTTTGGTTTTATATTTCAATTTAATTACCAGCTTTATTGATTTTTTAATTTAATTGAGGAATTTTTCTTGGATTTTTTCCTTTATTTAACCTTTACATTTAACTAGCTATCGGTGGTCATTTTTTGAACAAATAACGTTTTAATTCCTAATTTGGTTGGAATTTTGAAAAAAAAATTTTTGATTGGTAAAAATCGATTTTGAATTTTCAAGTAATGTTTTGAGAAATGTAATGCGACTTTTAATGATAGTTTTGTGATATTTATGTTATCAGTGTTCTACGTACCAAAAAAAGTCACATTTCATACTCCCACTAACCCCATACCCTTCTCATTTATGCTTACTCTGAACAAAATATTTAATATGCCACGATATAAACAATTATTTATACAATTCAGAATTTAATTTTAAGACAATTGATGCTAAAATTTTTACGTCGATGTCATTTTTAACCCTTATACGTAACACATTGTAGCGGGAGTTTTTTCGTGAAATTCGCGGATATTTAGTCATTCAGTAAAATTGCAATAAACTACTTCGTATTTTTAACGAAATTTTATACTCTATGATCATTGTTTTAAAAAAACTACATATTTTAAATAGGTAAATATAGAATATTGAAGTAAAAATGAAAATTTGAAGGAAAATAAACAATTTTTAATGACGATCAATCAAAAATTAAGTAAGTCAAATACATTCTATATAGTTTTAAAAATAAGTAGGTTAAATACACAGACATTCTATATAGTTTGATTAAATCAATTTTAAAAACAGACCACCACTGGATTAATGTAGGTCAAATCAAAATTATACAAAATCTTTCAGAGTTTTATATATTAAAACAAGCCATCACTGGATCAATGAAGTTTTAAAAAGTTAAGTAGTTAAAATACACATTCTATATAGTTTTATTAATAAATAAGTTGGTCAAATAGACACACTATAGTTTAATTAAATCGACTTTAAAAGTAGGGGACCGCTAGCTCAAAGTTGGTTATTGAGAGTTTGTGACAAGATATTTCGGCGATCAATGGTTTATTTCGACGGGTTTTTATTAGGATTGAAAGGGTCATTTTGAAGGGTTTTCTGGACGGTCAACTCAAAATTTATATAACCGCGCAGGTATACTCTTAATCAACGTGTATAACAAATGTGTGAGTAAGGTTTTAGTTATAAACAAGAACTATTAACTTAATATGAATTGAAATGTTATTATTAGTTTTTTTAATCCTTCAATATTTAAAATATATTGGAAGAAAATAATTAGAAATAAAACAGTTATTAAATATTTTCAAGAAATATACTGCTGATTTTTCAAATCTTTTGGATATGTTTTCTGAATAGACCGCGTTGACTGAAAGCTTCTTCAGTAAGACTATCAGAAAGAATGAGAAATTTGGAAACTAGATTTGAATTGACAATGAAACTCTGATAAAAGTTCGTACTAAAATATATGAAGATATTGAGTATTTCAATAAGAACCTTTCCAATATCAAAACTGAATAATATAAACATGTTCCAATAATTCACAAATAAAAAGTATTTAAACATGAAAATAATAAAAATATGTTATCAAGATCAGAATAAAAATCAACGCCTTCAAAGTCTATTTTTGGTTTTTACAAAATATATACAAATACCACATTAAAACTCCGGGTTTAAACTATACATTACCGGGTTATTTTCAGACCATGAGCTATCCTCGAAATCTGGACTTGCGGCTTCATAACCATCGAATTGTGGGCCAACATCATCCAATATTTTGGCAAAAAGCTGATGGTTACGCATTCTTATCCTAGTCTGTGGCACTGTGTAAATTACACTGTTATTGTAGCAGTCTAAATATGACTGGTGCCCAATCTTCGTTCTGTGCCATTTAACTCCCTTAACCCTCAATGTCTGTTTATTGCCTAAAAGATATATACATTTNACAAATGATCATTCAATACATTAGTCGTGCGAACCGACCTTAGTGTACATATCTGATGGTCTGGCACGAGCAAAAGAGGTAGACGAAAATACCCTCGCGCCTATGGCAATGTTGTCGTACTTGTCTAATTTAGTTGTTCTGGCCTAATGGTAAAAATATGGAGCACCACAAATAGAAAAGCTGGAGTGACAACAAAACTAAAGAGAAAACTGTTATATGTGAATCCAAATCATAAATTTTATAATTTACATTGCATTATACACAGAGAAGTATTTTACATCAAAATATTATGGTGTCGTTTTAAAGGCAGTGAATTTCATTAGAGTCCTTGCAATGTACAACTGAACTTCCAGCTGAAATCAAGACAGAAACGTACTGCATCAATATTTCCAACTTGAAGAATGAATTCCAAGAACGATTTACCGACTTTAGATACCTTGAAAAGGACATTGCCATTTTTCAGAATCCGTTCTCGATTAATGTTAATGAGGTACCAGATCTACTTCAGCTAGAATTAATTGAGCTCCTGTACGACTCTGTTTTGAGGAACAAATTTTCCGATGATGATATTGGCACATTTTATCAATATTTTGAACCAAATTATTTTATGATTGTGTTGGTTACCCAGGGAAGAAAAAGAGAGAAGCATTCCGATAATATACCCTAAGTAACCTTCATGACATAGCAATCATATCCCCTTATGTGTACCCGTGGTGATGTAACACGTTGGTATTGTACACATAGGTCGGAATCTACCAACAGGTGAGCTCCCATGGTAGAACTACTCCCGGTAGACTTCACAGTTCGGGTTCAAGAGTGCCGTAGAAGGTCTTACCTCGTTTTATTCACACAAACTGGCGTCCTGGTTCAAGGGACGTCTCTCCAAAATTGAACCGTTTATTTTCATTTTTACACTTGCAAACACACAATTCATAAGGTTAGATTTAACATAACAACTTCATTACAAATACATTTATTTAGGTGACACAGAAATACATGACGGGATACATTTGTACATTTGATCCGGGAACATGAAATTGTTTGAAAAACTTATTGCATCTCGCCCTCGGCTAACAGGGTGTCGATGTCCACCTGTAGCCGGGCATCTTTTCTGATCTGACATATTTCGGTAGAAACTATTCGGAAGTCCCCAGCCGAGACAGGCACTTTGGTCTTTGGAATTCGCTCCTTAGACGATTGGGCAGCAAACAGGGACGCTTCTAAAGCAGCGATGGTGTCCCTTCGCTTTTGATTTTTCTTGGCCCGCGATGGACGTTTCGCTTCTTGGCAGAGGAGGTAGGATAGATAGCATTTAAAGCGGGTGCCGACGGATTTATAGCTTCCTTAGACCCCGTGGAGGTGTCATTCGTCTTGGAGGATCCTGATAATATTGGGACTATTAAAGGTGGAAATTTACTTCCATGTCCGCTGCAACTGGAATTTGGTGCTTGTGGTTCGCTCTCTAGGTGATGCACTGGGAATATGTTGGTCCCATCTATTATTGGGTATTCCCGAACCCTTCGCAGAATTTCTGTCTCGGTGTAAACGTTATGCAGAGCCTCAGACTGGGCTTTGATTGTCAACCTTTGACATCGGCTTTCTTCTAGGAGGCTGTCTCGACAGTGCTCCAGGCGTAATATTTTAGTAATATTTTAGAACATTTTAGAACCACGTACATTCGTAATACTCAATTCGTTTTTTCAGTGCCTCGTTGTACTCTTGCAGTTTCTTTATATCTGCGTTTTCGTCAGCGCAGGAGAAGCATGGCTGAATTATACTAGTGGAATTATACTCCTTTTTTTTGTTGGATTCAGCACGTGACATTAGAGAATTTCTTACTGACAAGTGGATACGAGATTTAAGTGTCGCCTCGGCGATGCCTTCCAAAGAAGAGTTTTCATTTGCATGTCATTGAAAATTTTGATATCGACAACGAATTCGTTGGAATTGTGTGGAATTCAATATTCACTTAGAGTCTAATATTTATACAAAACGGGCCGCAGGTTGGACATAGCTGACTTAGACGATCATTTCTCATGAAAGTGCCGTCGAACACCACTCGATGTGAACCGCTGGAAGTCGTTTATTCATTTTTATTCTCTTCACATTCATAGTTGGTTCCTCTACTGGCCAGGACCCACCTAGACACCACCGGTATCGCTACCGACCGTCTCTAGACCGTTCTGACAAACAGATTCTCCAGATTGAAATCATTGACATTGAATATAAAATAACATTGTACGAAATATAATTTTAATGCATTATTTCTTTTACTAATAAAATGTCATGTATCAAAAAAAAATAAATTTTACCCGGCGACCATGCCATTTGGAATCCGAGTATGCGACGACATAAAAACGATCTTTTGCTAACCCTTCCACAAAGGATTTCCCAATCATTCATCCGGGATCTTCTGATCTCGAAATTCATAAATCTTTTATTTCCATAAAGCTGGAATCATAATATATTTGCATATTGGCATCACGATTTCTACGATTCTGTATTGTCCTTCATACTCGGAGTTTCCAAACGACATCGTCCCCGGTTCCATGAAGTGAAAAGGCATGAGTTCAATTAAAACTAGCTAATATTTTGATTAACACAGATATACATTAAACTGTTATTACCAATTCATAAAATATTAACTAAATTATAAATATATAAAACATCAAAGGTTTACTTGTTGTCTTAATCGGTTAATGGCTAAACAACTGTATTAGGAGGTTCATCCTGTAAAACATTAAAATCAGTTTTTGTTTCCATAAATTTTATTTCAATAAATATCAAAATCAAATTATAACTTCTTTAATCTTTCTTATTTAAACAAATTTTCTACGAAGATATTTTTAATTAAAATATCTTCTTATTTTGTTTTTTTAAAAATTAATCTAAACTTTAATTTTTTAAAATTTTCAATTTAAAAATTTCTTCATCATAAAACTTCCTCATATCCCCCTTCTTAAGAAATTTTTAAGTTTTTCCACATTTCTTTCGATCCTTTTTCCATCTTCATTTCTTAAGATGTATCATCTGTCATGCACTTTCTCTATCACTTTGTACGGACCTTCATACTGCCCTCCTTATCAAATAGACCGTAACTGACAAAACTACAAAAATCGAGTTAGAGGCGTCAACTGTATGCAGTTGCAATTAACCTTCATTCTGCTTAGCGATAAGACCGTATCTAGTCCGAGGCCTTAGAATGCAAACAAATATAAATGGATGATTGGTTTAGGTTAACTGGTTGGCAGAATTGAAAACACGTTTTGTTATTTATCTCCTAAGTGTATTTTTGCAGTTACGGTCTATTTGATAAGGAGGGCAGCATACCTGTCCTGGCCTTTATGGCGTGTTTCTACTTTTACTAATACTTCTTCTCCTACATTGAATTTTCTCCTTGTTTGTTCTTCTAGTTCTTCCTTTATCGGTATTTCTTTGGACCCGTACCATTTTTCCCTGCTAATCTTTTTTCCAAAAACTATCTCTGCCGGGCTTTTCCCTGTCGTTTTTTGTTTGGTTGCATTTAAAGTGAATTCGACTTCTGGTAATATCTCTGCCCAATCCGTCTTCTTTCTATCCTGTAAAGTAGCATTTATCAAATCCCGTATTGTCCTGAATTGTCTTTCTATCTGACCGTTTGTTTGGTGATGGTATGGACTCGAAAAACATAATTTAATATCTAGCATCTTTGTGAATTCTCTCATCATTCCTGATTCAAACGCCTTTCCGCAATCAACTCTTATCTCCTTTGGGCATCCAAATCTTAAAATCCACTTTTCTAAAATCGTTTTCTTTATTGTTTCTTCGTCTTGTTTTGTTATCGCTGTCAAGACTTGATACTTACTATACTGATCTATTATGCCCAATATATACTTCTTACGTCCTTTTGTTTCTGCCAACGGTCCACATATATCCACGAATATAATTTCGAACATTTCCTTCGAATCTTGTCTTTTTACTGGTTCTTTCGTTGTTATTGTTAAAGCCTTGGTTTTTTGACAAATCTCACAACTTCGAACAATCTCCTGAATCTTACTCCACAGGTGTTTTCCAACATATCTATCTTTCATATGATCGGCTATCTTCTCGACTCCAGCATGACACAATAGTCTATGTATTTCCTTTATTGTTTCTTGTAACTCATTTTCAGGTATCATCGTTTTCTTTCGTACTTCTTCTACAATTCCATGTTGGATGTTGCTTCTTCCCTCTTCTCTGATCGAGTCTAGTAATCTTGTCTTTATCTTTCCTTTCTTAGCTTCTTCGTGGGCCATTTGACATTGAACACACGTGTCACATTTAGTTCTCGACACCATGTCTGCATTTTGGTGATTAATACCCTTTCTGTATTCTACTCTTATATCTAAACTGCTCAAATAATTGATCCATGTTTGGAATTGTGAAGTAATCGGCTTCTTGGTTGTCATCATAAACGTGATTGCCTTGTGGTCTGTCCTGAGCGTGAATCTTCTTCCGTAGAGATAGTGCTTAAAATGAATGCAAAAATAATATACCGCCAATAGTTCCTTTCTTGTAATACAATATCCTTTCTCGTGGTTCGTCATCGAGTGTGATCCATACGCAATTACTCTTTCCTTTCCATCTTTATCTCTTTGTGAAAGTACTGCTCCAATCCCTCAAACACGCTATTCGTTCCTTCACTCCATTCTAATTTTTTGTTACTTGGTCCGCTACATAATTGTTCTAACATCCTTGCCTTCTTTGCATAATCACTGATGAATCTTCTATAATAATTGCAAATACCTAAAAAGCTTCGGAGTTTCTTTACGCAATTAGGCTTTCCAAAGTTCTGTATGGTCTGAATTTTAGATGGATCTGTCTGTACTCCTTCCTTGCTGATTATATGTCCTAAGAATCTGATTTCTTCCTTTATTATTTGGCATTTTTCTGGATTAATCCTTAGGCCTGCTTCCTTAATCGCCTTTAACACTTCTCCGAGTATTGTATAGTGTTTCTCTTTACTGCTTGAATAAATCAAGATGTCGTCCAAATACACCATTGCTCCCTTTATTTTGCCTAATACTTTTGTCATCATTTCTTGGAACGTACCTGGTGCTGCTGCAATTCCAAACGGCATTCTGTTGAAACAATATTGTCCGTTCTTTGTTGAGAAAGCTGTTTTCTCCTGTGATTCTTCTTCTAGTTCCACTTGGTAATATGCATTACCTAGATCGATTGAGCTGAAAAAGACGGATCCTCCTAACAAATCCAACATCTCGTCTATGTTTGGCATTGGAAATGCCTGCCTCTCTGTTACCGCGTTCAGCTGTCTTAAGTCCAAGCATAGTCTAATATCCTTTTTCTCTTTTTTCCATACACATAATAGCGGTGTATTCCATGGAGAGTTACATTTCCGTATAATTCCATTTTCGTACAAATTTTGTATTGCTTCTTCAATCTTTGATTCCAAATTTAGTGGTTGGCGATATGGTTTTATGTTTATCGGCTCACCTCTTGTAACTATCTTGTGTTTTACCAAATGTGTGCGACCCACATCCCATTTATCTGCCATAAACACGTTTCCACTGTTTGTTATAATTTCCTTTAATTTGCTATCTTCATTGATCTTTAACTGCTCCAACGCTCGTATCAATCGTTCTTCATCCTTTATTTTTCTGCCAAATTTTGCTTCAATGTTACAAATATAGTTCTTGTCTTTTTCACTAGCCTCGATATCTTTAATTTTTAACAGTCTAAATCCAAATGTTTCTTGTAATTCGATTCCTCCAATCACGTCTGGTGTCACTTTCTCCGCCACAATGAATATAACTTCCTTCGAAACATTTCCAATGGTTACTTGCACCTTCGTTTTTCCTATTGTCTCGATCGTACTCTCGTTTGCGCATCGTAACTTATCGTCACTTTTCGTCAATTGTTGTCCTCCTAGCTTGTTGAAACAGTTCACACTCATTACATTGATTCTTGCCCCAGTGTCTAATAAACAGTCGAAATTTTCCCCATTCATCCTTACTGTTATACTAGGCCTTCCTTGCATTCTGTTATACAAAATTTCAACAACCTGCTCCGTTTCAATGGTTCCAATTCTTTCCACTTCCTCTTCAAACATTTCTCTCTTTAGGAACCTGTATACTTTCTCGCTTACCCTTCCAACATTCTCCCACTTTTCTGCCCCTTGAGGATATCCCATCAAATTTTCTGTTAGAATATGGCTCCAACCAACTCCTCTACTGGTGGAGCCCTGTTTTTTGGGTACGTCTTCCTAAAATTATCTTCATTTGTCTCTACACACGATTCCCTTTCTTCTTCTTCCTCGATACCATTTATCCGACTGTATCTGTTTCCCGTGAATCTTTGTCTCTCCGTCGATCTCCCGTACCTCATCTTTGTATAACACTCCTCGGATCTATGACCATTTCTGCTACATCTTTCACAACGTATTTCCTGACACAATCTTCTTATATGACCTTCTTTCCCACACCCAAAACATCTTGGAGCTTTTTTATCTGGACAGTTTCTACTTATATGTCCGCTTCTATGACATGTCCAGCATTCTATTTTACCTTTTATTGGACAATCAATTTTCGTGTGTCCTATTTTGTGGCATAACCAGCATTCTGGCATTTCTCTTCGGATACTTTCTTGTCTCTGTTCTTTCTTCTTGTATTGTACTCTTCCCTGTGGTTCCTGATAGACCACTCTGGCGTAACTTTTCATACTGTTTATCTGCTCTCTTTGCTTGTCTACTTTGTCCATCAGAGTTAGTGTTTCCTTTATTTCTTCTGTGCTTTTTATCTTCCGTAGTATCACTTCTTTCTCAACTTCTTTATTCTCCGCACATACTATTAACATCCTTGCTGTTAATTTCTCTTTGGTAAATTCTTTATTTTCGAACAACCTATCAACAAGGTCCTCCACCTTTTTAAAATACGTTTCTATTTCTTCACCCTTCCGCTTGTAATTCAACAAGTTTTGTAGATCCTTTAAAACATCTCTTTCACGATCGAATGCCAATCGCAACCTAGCCTGGAATCCAGGGCCGGCTTTAGTTGGAAGCGGTGGATGCAAAGCATCGGGGCGCCTCTCGGAAAGGGCGCTAAACAATTTAGAATTTTAGTTTCTTTTTAATATTTAACAAAAAAACCATTAACAAATTTTTTTTTAATAAGAATTTTTTTTTTTTTTAAATAAAATTTCCTTGAAAAACTACTGGCCTACTAGTTTTCGAAGTGTTTAAGAATTGTTTAATTATTTCGAAAAACAAAATAAATTATACATGCATAAATTTATTTTGAAACGGCCTGCTATATTCGGTTTAGTTATTTCGATTAAAAAAATTAATGCTAAAAAAAATTATTTTAAAAGTCTACCAGTTCTATTCAGTTTTCAATCAGTTCAGTTGTTATTTGGTAAACTTTTTTCGCTAATAAAAAAAAAATTTAATATTAAAATTTTAATAGTAAAATAAAAAAGTGTTCAGTACAGTTTAATAGTAAAAAAGTGTTTTGTTTCAGTACATTAGTTATTTTGCGGAATTGAATCATTGTACGGTGGTAGGTATTATTTAATTATTTTTATCTTTACTTCTAAAATTTATATTTTTTTAATTAAAAAAATTTTTATTAGCTTACCTATATCATAAAATATGAATTCAAAGACAAAATTATCCGGGTGTGAAAATCGAAAACGAAAGGCGAAGAGAGAGTTGGAGGAACAAAAAAATCAGGGAAGCCTTAACCAATATTTAAAAAAAGCAAATTTGACAATACCTACAATAACGTTAACGGATGATCAGATTATTCCAGAGGATAGCACAAATGGTGAAGTTAGAAATAATGCCACTAATGAGACACAATCTATAAATTTACAAACAGAAATAACATCTTCATCTAACAAAGAGCTTCAAACCATACATTTAACTGAAACTATAAGTAATAGTGCTGATTTTCATTCAATTGATCCCGCAACTTGGCCTAAATTTATTAATGATAAAATTAGAAAAATTATTATTGAGCAAGGACCAATGCAAATAAGGAAAGAAGTTTATCCCCGTGATGATGATGGACGAAGTTTTACTAATTATTATTACAATCGTAAATTACCTAATAATGAAATTATACCAAGATCATGGTTAGTTTATTCAAGTTCAGCAAACCGTGTTTTCTGTTTTTGTTGTAAATTGTTTATAAATCAAATAGAAGGAAACCAGCATTTGATTATAAATGGTTTTAGTTGCTGGAGAAATTTGTCAAAAACACTTGCAGCTCATGAAGTTAGTACTTACATGTTAATTGTTTTTTAAAGTGGACTCAATTAAAAAAGAAAATGAACAACTTAACTACAATAGATGCTGAACTCGTAAAAGTATACGCAGTTGAAAAGAAACATTGGTACGCTGTTTTGGAGAGAATTGTCGAAATCATAAAATATATCTTGCCAGACAATGCCTGTCTCTGCGTGGCTCGTCAGATACTATCTATGAAAAAAATAACGGTAACTTTTTAAAATTTGTAGAACTTTTTTCTAAATTTGACATAGTAATAGCAAATCATTTAGCAAAGATACAAAAAAAGGAGACACAAACAGTTCATTATTTAGGCAAAACTATACAAAATGAAATAATATCGTTGATCTCTTCGAAAATTTTGCAAAATATTATTCAAATGATAATTAATGCCAAATATTTTTCTCTAATATTAGATTGCACTCCTGATATTAGTCATAACGAACAAATGACATTTATAGCCAGATTTGTCAATAAAGATGAAAATAATGAAGTTGCAATAAGCGAACATTTTTTGGGATTTTTAAAAGTATCTGACTCCACAGGAAAAGGTTTAGCAACTTATCTTATTGACAACATTAAAGATTTAGGTTTGAATATTAATGATCTACGTGGACAAGGTTACGATAATGGCGCAAATATGCATGGGAAAAATAATGGGGTCCAAAAACGTATTTTAAATTTGAATTCTCGTGCATTTTTCGTCCCATGTGCTGCACATACACTTAATTTAGTAGTGAATGATGCAGCCAAAATTAACACAGAATCATTTAGTTTCTTTTCCACTATTCAAACAATTTATAATTTCTTTAGCGCTTCAACAAAACGATGGGAGTTCTTAAAAAAAATACTAAAATTACAGTAAAACCTTTGTCAGCCACCAGGTGGGAATCAAGAGTCGATGCCCTTCGTCCACTTAGGTTTGAAATAGCTGAAATTTTAGATGCTTTAGTTGACATTTATGAAAACCTAGAAATAGATAATAATACAAAGCATGAAGCTAAGGCTGTGGCTTTCAAAATAAAAGAGTATGAATTTATATGTTCAGTGGTTATTTGGTACGATGTTTTAAGTAAAGTTAACGTTGTTAGTAAACTGCTCCAAAATCCAAATCAAAACTTAAATGTTTCTTCAGTTGCGTTAAATAGTCTTATTAAATTTATTGAAGAATATAGATCCGATGAAAATTTTAGTCTTATTCTTCAAACGGCAGAAAATATAGCAGCTGATTTAGAAATACCTGCGAAATTCAAAGATAATACGTTACGAAGAAGAAAGAAAAAAATTTTTGGTTATGAATCTGTAGACGAAACGCCAGTTGATCCGATACTTAAATATAAAATATCATTTTTTCTGCCAATTTTAGATATTACTATCAATTCTTTAAAAGAAAGGTTTAATCTTTTCACAAAATATAGTGAAAAATTTGAATTTATACATAATATAAAAGAAATTAACAAAATGGATGATAATACATTAAAAAAACATTGTTCTGATTCAGAAATAATGCTAACCGATGGCGAGAAAAAAGATATATCTGCAACAGAATTATTTAATGAAATAAAAATAGCAAAGGAATTTTTGAAAGACTTTGAAAACTCACTAAACATCTTGCAATATATATATAAAAATCTACTGGATTCCATTTTTCCCAATTTTGTAATTGCTATTAAAATATTTTTAACTTTACCAGTTTCAGTTGCTAGCAGAGAACGATCTTTTTCGAAGCTTAAACTAATTAAAAATTATTTAAGATCAACAATTTCACAAGAAAGATTAGTTGGTTTAGCAATGATATCGATTGAAAGTGATATATGCGACAAATTAGATATACATAATTTAATTGATGAATTTGCCAGTTTAAAAGCTAGAAAAGTAAATATCTAGAATAATAGTTTTGTCAATTTTTATACAAAATATATGTATGTTATGTAATTTTTGTATATTATAATATTGTTTCAATAAAATAAAAAAATATATAAACAAAATAAAACCTGTATTTCACTTGGAAAAGAATTATTATTAATTTTTTAATGTTTTTATTACAAATTTAATATTGCCAATTAAATTACGTTAATTCCAAAAAACCAATAAAATAAATGGGCGTCTAAAATGAGTTTCGCATCGGGGCGCTGCTGGAATCCTTCGCTTTTTTCAGTGTTTTGGCGTACACTTCCAGGAGATCCTCATCAATCATGCAAGATGTTAATCTTTCCTGGTCTTTCTTCTGTGTGATTCCCTTGGCGTCGAAATAAATTTCGCATCTTTTAATGAACTTTTCCAAATCGTCCCCTTGGCAGAATACCTTTGGTAGCAATCTTTCGGTGATTGCGTCCGTGTTTACCGCGGCCACCATATTAGGAGGTTCATCCTGTAAAACATTAAAATCAGTTTTTGTTTCCATAAATTTTATTTCAATAAATATCAAAATCAAATTATAACTTCTTTAATCTTTCTTATTTAAACAAATTTTCTACGAAGATATTTTTAATTAAAATATCTTCTTATTTTGTTTTTTTAAAAATTAATCTAAACTTTAATTTTTTAAAATTTTCAATTTAAAAATTTCTTCATCATAAAACTTCCTCATAAACTGAATAGGTTTTTTTGCAAGTAAATCTTCCTCCGCTAAAATCTCGATGAGTAAAATATCCAGAATATCCAAGATTCCTCTGATGAGTATTAGTAGTGTTACGATGTGAAATAGTGCTATGATCTGGGTGTAGTCGAAGTTCTCAATCGTAGGTTCTTTGTGATATCTCAGTCCTGTTACTTGCAGTTGAATGGATGTCCCTAAGTTTCCTGTAGTGAATTTTTGAAGTAGTTTTAATAATAACAATAACATTTTACCTATAGTGAATTTTTGAAGTAGTTACTTAACTAATTTAGCGGCCGCCTTATATATTAATTTTTGACCAATCATAATTAAGTCGGGTTGCTTTTTTGTTATTTTTCTTTATTCTTTATTTTTTATTGTTTTTTCTTATATATTATTGTGTTTTATTTTGTTATTTTATTGTTTTATTAGTTTTCTTGCATTTTGCTTAATTTCGCCTATTTTTGTTGGTTTTTTGGGTGTGTAACGGCCTATTTTCAGTTTTTCTCTTAATTCTAATCGATATTTCGTATTTTTATTTATGCTTTGTTTTTCTTATTTCCTTGTTTGAGTTTTATTTTCTTATCTTTCCTATTATTTTATATTCTTATTCTATTTATTACTAAATTTGATTATTTTTATTTGCTTCCTCTTTCCTGTTTTTCTTTCTCTATTCAGTTTTTCAGCCATCAACCGTTATATAATTTATTTTTACGTTCAGCCCAACAATTGTATGTTTAGCTTCAAAGATAATGACCATGTTCGGAAGTATACACGTACTGTGAACAGCATTTTTTGCTCTAATGAACAGAAACAAAACTCAGCTACGCTCGAAACTTTCTAACGAACACCTTAATTCAATACTGAAAGTTGCTACAGCATAGTCATTAGTGATAAAATTTGATGAACTTGCTAATAGCAGGAGATGTCAAGTGTCTGGAGCCAACAGTAGCAGGCAGTAATGAAATAATAAATAAGAATATATACATCCGATAACGTGAGTAAATTAACTTTCTCTAGCTATATATATGCGTATCAGAAAATTATATTATGCGGCCCGCATGATTTGCACTTATAGTAATGTGACCTTCTGAATCAACTGAGTTTGACATCCCTGCCTTATACCATTAACTTCATCTAACTCCACTCTATTAAGATTCCATTAAATTTAGACAAAGGATTGAACATTCTGATATTTTCCTAAATTTTAATGGTCTTTTATTACTATATTTTAAAATTATATGACGATATAATGTAAAGTTGATGAGAACTTTTCTATGTCAAATGTAAAATTTCCAGTATTAGTTATTGAGTTTCCTACCCAGAGCTGTTCGAATTATAATTTTATACTATATTAGATCAAGTTTGAGTTAAGTAAAAGTTATTAACCCATTTACCGTCAACTTCTTTATCTGAAATCGACCCTTAATTGGCAACTTTATTTGTGGCTATAAAAAAATTAATCTTTTAATTATTTTTCAAACATCTTTATCACGACAACGAACAACTAATAACGAATAACAGTTAACTAATTAATAACAAATAAAGCAGTTTTTAGTATTGTTGTAAAGTAATGAGTAGTGGATAACAAGGTTCTGAATAAGATGAACAATTGTTTTGCAAGTTTTTGTGTCTTTGGCTCCAACCTTTTGTAAGAATTTTTTTGTATTGTCTTCAATTTTATTTATCTGACACACTAGAACAGCATAATAATAGTTGTTGTGATTATTTAGTCTATAGCGATGAGGTAATACAGCTAAATTGAGGTTTGAAACGTTTTCTGAGATTTCATGGGAAATGTTTTTTGTATAATTTTTTATTTTGTTTAGCCCTGCCATACATTCTTGCCCTCAGCAGGGCTAGAGTTGTAGTAGAGTGCATGTTTATTATGATTTGATGTTTCTAAATGACCTAGAACGACGTATTTACGTTTAGCTGAGTATACTCGGTTCTACCGTGCTGCAGTACGCTTTCAAATATATAAAACGAGTTAACTCGGGTCTACCGGTTATCAGCCGGTTTCGGCTTGACGAGTATCCTCGGGTCTACCGGTAAAGGGGTTAAAAAATATGTGAATACGTCCCCGAATAATAGGGAGATATATATTCCTTACATAGAGATCTTTGAGTTCACCTTACCTAAAAACAAAATATAAATTATCTCACATGTACGACAGAAAAGGTATGTTCAGTCTACACTTTAGTGTTTTACGTAACATAAGTCTCCTCAAATCAAGATATATATATATATATATATATATATATATATATATATATATATATATATATATATATATATATATATATATATATATATATATGTTGTAAAAAGCTAGACCCAAACTGCTATCTTATTTAACCACTTTCAAATGTTTTCATTGTATTTCAAAAAACTCTATTTTTCTCGACTAAAAATTAAATTCTGTGATATAGTTTCTAAATTTTTCTCCAGACTCAGAAGAAATAACAAAAAACTTCAAGGGATGCAAAAATTTATTTCCTCTCCAATACACACCGAAATTAAAGGATACTTAAATCGTACACAGCGGTTTATTTGTAGATTTGTAGACTTTACAAATACACACACAATCAATCTGAGAAGTATCGATTAAATTTCCTCACCAAGTCTTCTGTACAAGTTCTTATTGGATAATTATTACTTCTCAAACAATGTCTTATCAAATCGAGATTTGTTGACAAAGAATCATTTGAATTTTGTTCCCTAAGTTAATATATAGTATAAAAATTATTATTAAATTTATCATCAATCGATTGCATATTTACATTTCCCTCTCAAATCGTTATCTAAATAAAATGAGTGCAATCAGAGGCTTATTCAAACAAGTGGCGGGCGATGAATCAAATTCTACCAACAATAACAATTCAGATAACCTTAACTCAAATAAAGGAATGTCTGGATTTCTCGCTGGAACTACAAATTTTTTCAATTCTGTCCAGGCCAAGAAAGATGATTTAATGAGCGATTTGACAAATAAACTTGGTAATTTGACACCGTTTAATGAAGAACCGAAAAAGAAATCATTTGGAAAAGAAGACGATGGAGATAGTTCTGCTTCTGAATATGGCGATGGAGGTGATAGGCCAGTTTATGCGGAAACCGCTGGAAGTGAGGGCAGGAGATTATCTTTGGATAGTGTTGACAGTTTACCAGAAGATGAAACTAAAAAATACAAAGGCTTTATGAATCAATTGGTGGAAGAAATTTTTGATATAAAGTATGTTTTCTATATAATCTAATTAATCATAGTTTTCAATGTACTTGTCTTTACTCATACATTCTCTTAAAGTGGTTTATCTATATGTATTTTAAGATAGTATAATTAGAGCTTTAATCCTTTTTATTATAAGGCTAAATAAAAAGGAATTTAATGGAATGAAAAAAATCAAATACTCAACTTGGTATTGATTACTGTGGGCCAAATTTTATAACTCCCATGATACCTTTTGTGTAGTAGATATACTCGTCAGGCCTTTTCCAAGGCTTGGTATAATAATAACAATAGTATTTAAATTGTGTAATGATTTTAATAAAAAAATATTTTATCCTTTTCCTCATTAAATAGATATCTGCTCTCTTTATTGAATTTTAGGATCCTAATTTTTTCCCTTTACCCGAAGTATTATAGAAGCATTTTAATTATTCTATTTTAGCGAATAAATGCGGGTTATGCAGTGGAATTTTCATTTTCGCTACAATTTCGTATTTTTATTGACAAAGCGTTACACTAAAAGCAACATCAGGCTATATAAAACTAAGAGCTTCGTATTTGGTTTTGTTATGTTCAACACCATTTAACGCATTATTAAATTTAAAGATAAAGGAAATTATAAAAGATCAATATTAAAAAATAAAAGATTTTGCTTAACACTGCCACTTTTTGAACTGATTGATTTCTAAGATTCTGTATAGCCCACGAACAATTGAAAATATTTTCTTGTCGCCTGATTTAACACGAATATTTGTATTTTTTGTTTGGGCTTCAATTGTAGGTAACGCTAGGAACTAACATACGGTACATGCGACAGTTAACGAGTTAAAGTTTAATATAATTGGTTAGTTTTATTAACCACTTAACGCACATGCCCGAGCGTAACTCGGGTAAGTGTTACTGGCAAATTTGTACATGCCTGAGAGAGACTCAGGTATACAAAATATAAAGTTTTGTTTAAGATTCACTAACGATTAAATCTCGGGCAGTGTAATAAATTTATGAAAAAGAAGCCGAGATGTTAATTTGTAACGTAACCTTGAAGGGCAGGTTGTTCTTATCTTTTGCATTGACATAGATCTATATATTAATTATCAATAATAAAAAAAAAGATTTATTTTTGACGTTGTATCAAAAAAAACGTGCGTTAAGGGGTTAAATATAAGTTTAACTTTATGTTTTTAAGTAAAAAACTGATGTATGATATGGCTTTAATTTTTTAATTGAAATTTCACGCGGGCTTATATTTCAGAAAATACGGTTTTTGTTTATCACCAATTTTTATATGGCATTTGTTTAAATATTGAAATACAGTAACGTCCGGATATAATAAAATGCCTTTTGCCATAAAGAAAACCCAGATTTTATAATAGCCGATTTCCTTAAAATTTCCTTAATGTCACACACGAATTTTACTATATCTTTTACAATATTTTATAATATCAGACTTTACTATATCCGGAAAATATTGTATAATGAAATCATCTTGACATGCAATGTGTTAAGTGAGTAAAATAATTTTTATATTTCAATAGGTATTATTGACATTTAATGTTAGATGGTTTTTCCTGAAGAAAAAAAAATTATATTAAATATTTTTCCATCAAGAAAAATCAAAAGATATTTTCAGTAATTTTTATTAGTTATTTTTATTCTGTTATCCCTTAGATATCAAACTACGACATAGAAAAAAAATGCAAACTATGATAATAATCTGAAAGCTAAAAACTTTCCGAGCAGGAGTTGTTAAGAGAATGATTTACAAAAACTAATTTAGTCGAAATTCTTTTTAGTAACGAATGTTCATTTCTTTGAAAGTAACGATTCAGTCATGCTGTTGGACCATTTAGAGTGGCATAGACGACCGTAAGATGAAGTTTCAGGATGTGATGAAATTTAGCAGAATATTTAAATGATTCTATAAATATTATGATACTGGAAAATAAAAGTTTTACCTTACCCAGCATATCACCCAAATCTTTCTTCAATCTATATTAGTATGACTATATAGTTACTTTATCATTTAGTAGTATATTAGTACTTTATCATTTTATGAATAATTCTTCGTTAATGTTGATGTCTTATGACTAAGGTTACCAAATATTTTTTATTGGAATGCGGGACATGTTCAAATTGAAACCACATAACCCGGGATGTCTGGTCATTTTATACTAGACCTCTGCATTAATACACACTAATAATAACAATAACAATATTTTTATTTCTTCACTAGAAAGTGTATAAATTGTCTAGTTACATTTTCAAAAAGACTACTAATTTTTAACTCAGCTGATAATAATGTACACAACTTACAGTGTACAATATTTTATTATAGAACTATACATTTTATGGAAAAAGACAAAAAAAGAAAAAACGGAAGGAAGAAAACGCAAAAAAAACGCTTTCATTTTTTCTGTCTTCTTTTTCGAAAATGTTAAAAGTTTTACAAGTCTACAATTCCGGGACAGTTTTAGAGAGAGGCAAACAACTCAAATCCGGGACGTCTGGCCACTTTACTTAAAATGTATTTACCATGCAATTTTGTCTCAAAACCAAAAGAGTAGTATTGACAAGAAATTTTTACAACTATAAAGGAAGCAATCAAAAATTTTTTTACCAGTAAATAAATTTTAATTTTACTGATAAAAAATATAATTTATTTACTATTTAAAGTTCAATATGATTTAATTTTTTTCTAACTATAATTTGGTTCTGTCACTACTAATTTCTAATCAGTAACACATTTTATACATTACGGTTCAATTAAAATTTTATTGTATTTGGTATGGAATTCGAAATTTTTCCCTCTAGACTTTATATTTATTATTTTTTAAAGAAATATTTGCAAAATTACACTAAAAAACGATTGTAAAGCAGTATGGACCAAACTTTTTTGAGCCACGGCACACTTGGCTGAATTAAAAATTTTCGCGGCACACCTAAATTTTTTTTTACTTTATTTGCAATTTTTTATTGCACTTTTACTTATCTTTTAATAAGAAATGAAAAACTTATTTACTTGAAATAAATTTAATGTAAAAAAATTTAAATTTAGAAAAATTAGTGAATGAAAAATTCATAAAACCTAGTTAATGAGATTTATGTGCTTGATGTTCCGAACAAATAAGTTCCAATCGTGGTGGAATTTTTGACAAACAAACTCTTAATTCTTGATCAATGTTAACCATACGTTCCCGCTTCTTTGATTTAATTGACTGATTAACATTTAAATTTGAAATAACTGTTAAAATATCTACAATTCAATTTCCTTTTATTAAGTTGTTTGGAAAAACAGAGTTTTTTAGACTTTTATTTTAAAAAATTTCACGGCACACCTGGGCACCCGCCACGGCACACAGTTTGGACAACACTGTTGTAAAGAATAGAATTATTTTTATAGAAAATAAATTAAAACAATGAAATTAATTATTAAGTAAAATTAATAAAATGTAGATCACATAAGTATCGAATGTATGGAAAATGTTTAAAAAGACAATCCTGAGGTTGGAGATACTTGTTAAAAGTGCAGGAAATAATCGTCATACTAAAATTATCTCATTTCTAAAATATTACCTTTTAAAACAATTTAAATAAATGTTAAAGGTTTGTGAAGACATTAAACATCTTTTTGCTTTTTATTAAATATAAAGTATGAAAAACGAATTGTGTATAAAATTTTAAATTCAATATTATTAAAATTTAATTACAGATTATATAAAATTTCATTTAAACTATTTCATCTGTGTTATTAGTAGTTATTACCGAAATGTCGCGGTTTTATCCGCTACGATATCCAAAATTTACCATTTCCGGTGCTCAAAAAAGGCCGATAAATTAAAAATTCTAAACATGAAGGTAGTGTAAAAATTTTACTATAATTAATGTTTGTATTGCATTATTATGAGTACTCCAGAATTTCCAATTTCATTAACATTTATTGGATTTTTTTGTAATGATAACTTTGAAGACTTTACTAGATTAGGTTTAATGAAAATGATAAAAATTTTTTCCTGAAAATCTCTGGTTATAAATAATGAAAAAACCTGGTGTTTTGTAATAAATAATTATTAAGTAATGCTAGGGATAAAATAATAATAAAAATCAGACATGAATATCGACGGAGATAATAAATTTATTATCGTCGAGAACAATTTATAACAGTGACAGGATAAATTTGATCGGATATTCCATAGTAAACAGGTTTTACTTATCATACAAAATACATGATTTATGGTTACTTATTTATGGATGAGAACTTGACATGTTTGCAGGATAATACATGAGTAAACCTTTATGAAAATATTGGGAGAAAAATAAATATTTGAAGTGGAATTCATTTGATTGAAAATAAAAAGAAGTCATATAAACAATATAATATTGTTGGGGTTCAACAAGAGAGGCACAAAAATGAGGTGAAAATTGACAAAAACACCAAATTCAAAATAAAAATTTAAAGTACAAAATATTAATTAAAAATCAAAAATTTTAAAAAAATGAATATTTTCTGGGGGAAACTGGTATGGGCGGATGCTAAATAATGAGACGAGTTCAGCTATAATAAAATAAAATCAATGGGGGGTCCCTAAAAGGAATAAATTACAAAAAACAAAAATTAATTAAAAATTAATTAACTAATGGAAAACCCGAGCTAATGGGAAACCCGAGCAAATGGAGAACCCGAGCTAATGAGAAACCCGATACAATGGAAAACCCGAGCGAATTGATAAATCCAATTTTGGGAAGGCAATTAATTTAGCCGGAGAAATCCAATTTTGGGAAGGCAATCAATTTAGCCGGATAAAAAGTAATATGCGCCGTCAAAGAAAATGAGCCAATTCCCTTCAATTGAATTAGACCTCCAAGAGGAAGCCCGGGGGAAAATAAGACCAAAAATAATTGGCAAAAATAAAGTCAATTACCAAACGAGTATAAAAGCAACTGGCAAGAAAACAAAATGCCAGTTTGTCGAAGAAAAGTTAGTAGGATTAAACGAGTGAGTTAAAGGATTTAGAAGTTGTGATAA
>CAUHTR010008206.1:42340-139039 GCA_959609185.1 Schmidtea polychroa | reverse complement strand
CATGAAGTAATGGATATTTCTAACATAACCAATAAATTACAAGTGAAGAAATGATTAAAATAAGATACAGTGCTGGTTGATAAATCTAGCATAAAATGACGTTATGGCGTGGGTGAGATGTCCAAATATTGAACGGTTAAGACGATCCATGCCATTGTGGTAAAAAGAGGCTTCATGTTCATGTGAAATTTTTATTTATTGAATTGCGTAACATGTCGAAAAGATTTCTGTTTTGTAGCAAAAGAAGCTGGATTTATTGCAAATATTTCATTTTTAAGATTTTCAAATTGTTTTGAACGATGTCTCATATTTGTTAATAATTGTTTTAATTGTAATTTTTATGGTTATTTCATAAGCATTCAGTGGAAAAGTTTGTTTTTATAATTCCATTGTATATTTGGGTGAAGATTATTGTTATTAGTAAAACTTATGTCAGAAATATTTTAATTAAAATCTTTATTATTATTATTATTATTATTATTATTATTATTATTACTATTATTATTATTATTATTATTATTATTATTATTATTATTATTATTATTATTATTATTATTATTATTATTATTTATTGTTAGTTGTTTTAATATTGTAAATTTGTCTTGATTATCTTGATTAAAATTAAATATATGAGTTGCTTTAATGAAAAAACCAATAAAAGTTAACTAATTTAGAATAGAAGTGGTATGTTTAATATGGATTATTTTCTGTGGGAAATTCTTGATGTCAAGAGTAACTATTTAACTGTGAATAGAAAAACTAAATTGATACAATTCGATAATAAATATTAGAGAGAATATTGAATAGTGAAAAAATAGAAAATTTTAAAAAAGGTTTGAACTATAAGTCTATTATAGGCCTTATTGTAAAAGTCGAATTCATAATTAACGTTACATCAAAATGAAATCTTTCTGAAAGTAGTTTATTTTTCGAATAAACAAAAAAAAACAAAGTGAATGAAAATGATATTCAAAATTGGAGCGAGATACTAGCTATGTTATAATTGATAATATTTAATATTGAAGTTTCTACCGAAATATTTAACAAACACAAGGTAGTCATATATTAATTAACACATTGACGGACAGTAGAAACAAGTGACATTTGAAAATTGACACTATATGACGGCTATAGACGCAAGTGTCCGTCAACGTGTTAATTATTGTAGCTGTAGAAAACTGATTGGAAAGTAGTGACGGATTGAGCTCTATTAGGGCCCAAGACAAAAGTTTTTGAATGCAGTTCTATATCTAAGATAATTCTACCAAAATGTTTTTATTCATATTCTAATTATAGAATGAGAAAGGTTTTTCTTGCATACTTGTATTCTTGTTAATCTTTGTAATACTATGGATGTAGATATATTTTTAATTTAAGTATTTAACATTTTAATAAATTGTTTATTAAAAATTAATCTTATAATAAGGCAATAATACTGTTATATTTTTCATAAGAATGCCTCTAGAACTCGTCAGAGAAACAGTTATGGAATTTTTATATAAATCCTTAAATACCCTGGTTAAAGGTTACCGTTATAATCGGGTTTATTTCACTATTTAGCAACTACTTTAATCTAAATTCTTTCAATTTTCTAATTTTAAACTCGTTGATATGGTCACAGAAAGTCAAATAAAATAAACAGACAAAATATGTTAAATATTATTTTATAATAGTAATTTTCTAGTAATCCTATTAAATTTTCTAAAAAATTCAATCTGGATTCAATTTCGAATAATATAAACAAAATAGAAAACAATAATTTCTTGGTAGCAGTATAAATTAAATGTTAAACAAATAAATGATAAATTAAGTCACATTTTACTGAACAAAAACAACATCAGTTAAGTAATGGAAATTTATTTTTTATTATTTTTATAATTAATGAAATCTCTTGAAAATGAAAATATTATATATATATATATATTTAATATTAAAGACAGTTTTGTGTACAATAAAATACTTTTAGAAATTTTCTGTTTAACTTACAAGTCAATAGTTGTCATAAATAGAATAAACAAAAAAGATTAAACAATCTGAAATTAACCAAGGCCGTTGTCATGACAACAGTTACTTACTTGAATAACCTATAATATTACAACCAAACTGACTTAGACTGCCTACATATTTAGTTAATTATTTCATTAATATAGTTAATAATGCTGGATGAATTCATAGAGCCTTTATTTCCCCAAGAGAAAGATTTCACTCGTCCAATATTTGAACGGAAAACGGGTAAATTTCAATAAAATGATTTGGTTAAAACAATTCCGTAATTATTTATTATTAAATTAACTATTCTAGGAGAAATCGGAATATTTGTCGACGTCTACGATGCAGAACCTGCGGATAAAAATGCATTTGGATCTCGTCAATATTTTTTAATGAACCTAATTGATCGGTTTTACCAAGAAGTATCCCAAGGTGAATTATTCAAAATCAAGGGATTTTTTCACAAGCGAAATTTGTTGCAAGATATAACCATCGAATATTTCCATCCAGGTATTTCAATTTTATATTTTAAGGGAAAAATGCCGGCGACGCTCTGATATGGGTCACCCGATTTTCAAAAAATATTTAATTAAAATTAAATTAAAATGAAACTATTATAATACTAACAACATAACCAAATTACAACTATATTTATATACATACAAACAAAATTAAATTGCCGTTTATTTAGGAGGATAGTATCTACTAATTAATCCCCAATAGATTGAAAGGATATTAGTATTTTCGTAATCCTGACGAGATAACCATAATCGAAAATCCAGATAATTGATTTTTTGTTCGAGAGACATCCCTCTCCGTTTCCGCATGTCCACCTTAAAAATGCCTTTGAAATAATTTTTTATTGATATCAATAAAATCGTTAATTTGATTTTTTATATCCATTTTTCTTTTCTTTTCTTTGGGGTTGAAAGGTCAATAAATTAAATAAAACAAAAAATTTTTGACACTGCTTTTATCAATTATTTCAAAAAATAACAATTAATTAAAAAATCAACATTCACATAAAAATTTTTGTTTGGTATTTTCAATTTTATATTACTGGATTAATACTATAATAAAAGTAATAATAATAATGTTGAGGTAATAAAATAATCAAATAAATTAATAGAAATAAAAATAAAAATTAGAATTAAATAATATTTATAATTAAATGAAGAAGAGATGTGAAAATTCGGTCAGGGATAGAATCGATAGTGTAAAGAAATAAAAAGAGAATAAATGTGTGAGAAAATGTATCATTATAAGTAAAAAACACAAAAATGTGAATTGTGAAAAATCGATAAAAGATTCAAATATTCGATTTGAAAACTGGAAAATTGGTCATAGGTTGAACAAGTACCGAGAAATAAAATTATGATAACAGATTTTTCAGAAATTGCCAGGCAGAGTGCAAAAGGTTATTTCTTTTATAATAGTTAAAAAACAAGAAAACAAAATAGATTAATTAATTTCTTAATTAGCGAGTAAAAAGAAATTCCGAGTTGGGTAAACAAAGAGAAAAGTAAACAGAAGGAAATTTTGGAACCCATTATCTTGTCACAATGATTAATGGGAGAAGACCAAGAACAGATAATGTCTGTAGAGAAGCTCGAGTCTGGGTATTAATTAATACTATTGTTTGAACCATTCTGAGTGACAGCCGAGGCAGAGATGTGGAACTAATATCAGGAGTATCTGCTCGGTAAATACCATTTATCATCCAGATTTGAAAGAGTATAAAAGGAATGGAACAATCAGAACAATCTGACAATTCAGCTCAGATAGGAATTTTAAAAAGAAACCTGAGAATATGCAAAAGTCATTCAAAGCGAAGTGAAACTCATTAGAAGGATCTATGATAACGAGGTGAATATTAATAAAGATTTTGGCAAAATATCAACACCGAGGGAGGATTTGTCTAACTCATAAAACTTTGATCATTGATTATTTTGTGATTCAATATAAGTAAAGAGACATGTGGAGTCAGAGAGTACCAACTCAAATTAATAAAACCTAACAACAACAATAATAATAATAATAATAATAATAATAATAATAATAATAATAATAATAATAATAATAATAATAATAATAATAATAATAATAATAATAATAATAATAATAATAATAATAATAATAATAATAATAATAATAATAATAATAATAATAATAATAATAATAATAATAAATAATTTAGGTATTTTGCTTGTGGTCAATACAAACACAAAAGAATCGTTGGATAATTTAATTAAAAGTTATGATTCGGGAAGATTAAATCAAGCATTTATTGAATGTTTTATCACTGAAAAAGTAGAGAAAAAGATTGAAGTTTCGAATTTGAAATTAAAAATTAAAATATTTCCGGATGAAATCAGCGCAGTTTCGTCAGAGTGGCAATTGAAATATTTACCTCAACCATATTTGATATCTCAATCAGGTAATACGATTTATGTATTTTTAATTATTATTATTATTATAATTTTTTAATAAACTTATTATTTGTCTATTTTACAAAATTTCACGTATTTTCATAATTTCTTTTTAGAAAATAATAGTAGGTAGTTAGTGGTCCTTTATAGCAGACCATCCATTACACCCCCTCCCCTAGAAAATTTTTATAGTGCTCCAGAGAAGTAATCGCTGTAAATCGGAAATGAGACTGCTCCAGATGAGTAATTTTAAATTAGGGGGTATTTTTAGTCACAGGAATTTTGTACATAAAATCCAAGCCTCACTAAAAAAAGCCTGTGCTGTAGTGGCTACAGTGTATTTTTTTCAAATTCACACAAGCTTTGTGATACCCAGGGCAAATCCTAATAGTAGACTAGTTTCGAGCTTTTGTCTCTCATAAGTACTATGCAGGAGACGCGAAGATTTCTCTTCGCGCCAGGTAAGTATACAATATTGCTGTTTCAACTCTATTGCATACTTTCCCTTGTACACTGGAAATCATATCACTTGCAAATTAGCTAAATCACAGAAAAAATATCTGCAAACTTGTAAACATGGCGTATGAAAAATCATATTCACCTCTGGAGACACCGTCTATACACAGAAACTGTTTACAAGTGCATCTGTAAAAATGCTAAAGGTTTGCGGATGTACTTGTAAACCGTTTCTGTGTAATAGACGGTGTCTCCAGAGGTGAATATGATTTTGTCATACGCCATGTTTACATGTTTGCAGATATTTTTTCTGTGATTTAGTTAATAATAATAATAATAATATTATTATTATTATTATTATTATTATTATTATTATTATTATTATTATTATTATTATTATTATTATTATTATTATTATTATTATTATTAAACTTATGAATAATTCTATATTAATTAAGCACTGCTGGCCTACCGTCCGCAAACGGTTAATGATAGGTTAATAACTAGAATAATCAAGTGATATTTTTGATGATATTCAATTTGACTAAATGATTTTTTCAATGACTATATATTTTCTAAGAATATATCCACGAATCTTAATCAGTTGAATAAACTTTTAAATATTGATAATCTTATGATACGAACATGATGGTAAGATAAATTTGAAATTTATATGAAAATTAATATATTGAAATTTGTGATTTAGTTTGAAAGATCATGTTATAATTGCTTGAATATCATTAGGGGAATCGATGGATTAAAGAAAATTCATATTTTTAATGAATTTTCACATTTTCGATGGGTTTTAAGAAGATTGACTGAATTATCGGTGAAATTGTCGGTTGTATATTGATGTTTAAAGGGGTAGAAATATTTGATGAGGGACCGGTTAATGTTTTGAATATCTCTATTTAAATGGACAATTTTATTATTGGTAAAATATCAATGTTTCAAGGGAAATAGTCAGTATTTATCTATGAATCAATAATAGTTCCAGTGAAATTATATCGTTTTAGAGGTTTATAAGGTTGTGATGAATGTTATTGCACAGTTATTTAGATTTATGTTTTACTTTTAGAACCAGTATTTATCAATTTTCCACGGTTTTATTTTAGTGTTAATGATCAAATAGGTGTTTATTTACTTGGTTTTGACAATGAAATATTTGAAATCTTTAGAATTAATTGATATCGAAGGTTATAGGTCTAAATTATTTTATCTATATTTAAGATGTTATAGAGGTGTATTCATTGTGAGGATATTGGTGACAAAACATGAGAAATATAATAATAATAATAATAATAATAATAATAATAATAATAATAATAATAATAATAATAATAATAATAATAATAATAATAATAATAATAATAAAACCAGCAGCTTCGTCACAAAAAAAAGAAAAAAAATACTGATCTTCCCAACTTCTACCACCTAATTAAAACTCACAAAGAGGGTCCTGGTATCAAAATTAGACCTATAGTCTCCAACAAAAATGGACCAAAAACTAAAACAAGTTGGCTCCTTGCAAAGATCTTGAAACCTTTATTGGACACGATACGACACCATCTTCAAAGCAGCGACTGCCTTATGACAAAATTAAATAATAACATAACTTGTCATAGAGAATTCAAATACCCATTCAGTCTTGATGTCTAATCACTATACACATCTATCAAACCAAAAGAGGCTATTCAATGTTTAGAAAAGAAATTAAGAGAAAGCAACTTGCTAATAAAGGAAATGAATATCGAGAATATCACCAAACTACTATCCTCGAGAACACCTATTTTACCTTTGAGCAAAATATCAATAAACAAGTTAAAGGTCTGCTTATGGGTTCTAGCATATCAGGACTGCTAGCAATCATCTTTATGGATAACCTCGAACGACAGACACTGAGGACCATACAACCCATCGGTTTCTATGCAAGATATGTAGATGATAAATTCATCACAACCAAAAGCAGAAAAGAAGCGGAGGAAATATTTCATACATTCAATATGGCTCACCGAGATATTAAGTTCGAAATCGAATATCCGGAAGAAGATGGATCCCTCAATTTATTGGATTTGAGAATTAAAATAGAAGAAAATACTCCAACATACGGGTTCTACAGAAAACCAGCTCGCAAAGAAATATTTATGCACCAGAGATCAGCGCTTCCATACTTACAGAAAGTACATGTCATAAGAAACGAGAAACGAAGAATAGCCAATCGATGCACGGAAAAAAACGAAAACTTTAAAGAACAATCAAATTTCAATAAAGTCCTACACCGAAACGGATACCAAGGTGAGGACATTGAAAGAATGAATTCTACCCTAAGAAGATCTAGGGAATTAACACAAAAGAATCAGAAATATTTCTATCTGAATTCATCAGTGACATACTCGACTTCAAGATCCTGAAAGAACTTAAATGTACCGGTCTTCCAATTCGGATAGCACATAAATCTTGGACATTGAGAAGGGCTATGGCAGGCAACATAAATAGAGAAAACAATTGCACAATGAAAAACTTCCAGTCACCGAAAGATATGTGCTTTAGAAAAAACATCGTCTATTGCATCACGTAAAATGTATGCAATGAAATCTACATTGGAAGTACACTCAAGACCTTGTACCAAAGATTTAAAGAACATCTAGATTCTGGTGGAACATCCTCGTTGGGCAGATATCTCCGGTAGTGTCAGCCAACAGAGGAAAGAAAAAATATTTCAATAGAAATCATAGCTAATGGAAACATAAAAAAGAAAAATGTCAGATTCAAAGAAGCAATTCTCATCATAAACAGACAGCCAAAGATCAACAATAAAGAAGAAATCAATGAAATCATCAATTTGATCTGTTGTCATTGACCTTGAGAATAACTGACAATATATAAAGAAATTAAAAAAATATATAATAAATGAAAAAGTAATAATTAGAATAATATAGAAAATTTAAAAAAATTGGATTTGAAAATCAAAATTGACACATTTATTGAAATATTTAAATAGCATATATAAGTGGTTATTGGAGGCTTTATTTAGAATATTTTGAAATATTTTATTAGGCTTCTAGAAGCTAATTATAGAAGTTGTATAAAAAAATTTAAAAATTTTTAGTTTTTGTCATTTTGGAATTTTAAATGCTTTTTATTTTATTTTATTATTTTTAATTTTAATTTTCAGTAAAAATTTTAAAAGTTTTTAATAAAAAAATTCATTATATTTACAACCAATGAGAATTAAGAGAAAGGAAATGAAAGAAAGATTGAAAGGTAATTTGGGGAAGAACATTGCTAAATTCCAGGAGATTGACAAGGACTATCTTATAGTCGAAAATTTTTTCATTAAATACATTAATTGCAGCATAAGGCTTAAATTATCATTTTATTGTTTTAAATAATAATAATAATAATTTTGAATAAATAGTTAAACATACATGGCAATGATTTAATTATAAGATAACGCCAATCAAACATTCTTTTCACGATTAATTTCGACAGTTTTCCTGTCATCATCAGGTGGGATATAATAACTCATTAAATTAAGGATTTTAAACAAATTTATTAATTATATATATAAATTTTTTTTATTTTATAAAAAAAAATATATTATTTTTTTTTAAATTTTAAAATTTAATAATTTAAAAAAAATTTTATTAATTATTTAATTTAATACAACAATCAATACATACAATATAAAAAACCTATTTAAAAACTTATTTAAAAACATTCAAAACACAAGTATTTACTGCATTCTGCACATTAATTTTCGGATTCAATGATTTTATCAACAACGCCTCACAAATCACACGTTCCCAATAATTATCGAAATTTTTTAATAAAATTTTAAAATCAGACATACCTATTTCAATCTTACAGCCCTTATTATGCTCACCAATATGGGTCAAAGCCTTCGGTCTACAATGTTCTCGAGCTCGAATACAGAGATGACGGGAAGTATCTCCAATGTATGTGGCATTACACCCATTACATGTAAACTGATAAACGAGATCGGAACACAATTGATTGTTGTATTAAATTAAATAATTAATAAAAAAATTTTTAAATTATTAAATTAAATTTTAAATGTTAAAATTTTAAAAAAATAATATATTTTTTTTATAAAATAAAAATTTTTTTTATATATAATTAATAAATTTGTTTAAAATCCTTAATTTAATGAGTTATTGTATCCCACCTGATGATGACAGGAAAACTGTCGAAATTAATCGTGATAAGAATGTTTGATTGGCGTTATCTTATAATAATAATAATAATAATAATAATAATAATAATAATAATAATAATAATAATAATAGTAATAATATACACTTGCAACCTGTTGAGTGTGAGCAGTACCTTTGTGACCAATACCCATAGGGGGACAAAATATTTTGTCGGATAAACTACTAGTATATATAATAAAACAATATATTTTAATTATAATAATAATAATAACATCTCCTGCACGCCTTAATAGCTTTTAAACTAATAATGATAATAATAATATATAGCTCATATTAAGGGTCTTACATTGGGCTTTAAAATGAGCCATCTTTCAAAAACCTATGTTGGGTGAAAAGGATAGGGGCTCTCTGGATCACTTAATAATATTTTTAAAAAATAATAATATAATTTTAATGAGTCATTGCCTTTGTTCAACAAAATTATATTTAAAAAAATTGCCTTGGGGGGGTAGTAGGGGGTATGTGATCCAGAGAGTCATAATCCATATACTCTTATATAAAAACATCTATCCAATGATCCTAAAAAGGGTGCTTATGATAAATTTCCGGACACATTTGATTCTTTTCACTACTTTTACTGTAGCTTGCGGTCGGAAAAATGTTATGTGAGACAGAATTTTTTCAATTTCCACCACAGATTTCTGTTCAATTGACATTATATTTATTAAAAAACTTGACTATGAATCAGTAAAGATATCGATGTTTTTATCTGATTCATAGTCAAGTTTTTTAATAAATACCAAGTAACTCAATATAGTTTTAAACTTCAAATGTATATATGAAAAATATTGCAAACATTTATTTTTTTAAATTTATATAGATATTTTTTCAATAAAAATTTGTATTTTTAAATATTTTTATGATTTGCAATGGGCCGCACTAATATTTCTGTTAATTAAATAGTTTTCAAATTCACAAGAAAAACAAAAATTTTAAATTTATTTCATTTTTTAACAATGAAATTTAGTTTGAATGAATATTTTTGAAATTGATTGTATTAATTATTAAAGTTTGTCAAAATAAAACATAACTACAATTGATTTAAACAAAATATACCTTTGTTAATTAAATTCAATTGAATTCTGTTTTCAGTATTTATTAAAATAAAATGAATATTATCTATAAATCAAATTCAAAAACTTAAAAATAAAAATAAAAAAGAATTGTTTCTTTAATTCTTTATTTCTTTTTATTCCGAGATTGACAGTTATTTTTGGTGTCAACTTATTTTGGATATAGAGTGAAATAGAATATATTAACAATAGATTTATCAATTTTTCAGTTAAAAATAAACTTATTATGGAGTTTAAACATGCAATATTAAGTTATATTGCAGTCTCATAATTAAAAATAAAATTAACTCAAAATGAAAATAATATGCAGTCTTCAAATTAAGTTGGACGATCACATTTTTGTTCATAATAATTTTTTCAAATAAATAAATAATAAAGTCGGTGATTCTGACTTCATGTGTTCAGTTAAAACAATTAGACAAACAATACTAAACGTATTCATATAATTTATATTCATATATTTTACAATTTACAAAACTCCAAATATCGCAATAAAATGTCTATTCTGACTATTCGATAAGTATGACTTTTCTTTTGACTTTAATTTTCCCTATAATCCTACTGTCAAATTGTTCGTCCTTACCTGAGGCAAAATGCCAATTGCTTCTAAATTTGAATTCCTTTATATAGTTAAAATAAACAATTTTATTAATGGAGTTTAGCTATTTGACATCCTTTGCCTCGCGCCTTTTTCATTTTCTCATCGTTAAAGAAAATAATTAATTGTCCCACCGTGCGTCTCCCTTGTGAATATCTTTTTCCCTTTTCCATTACTCATGCTGTCATGGTAATGGTTTTCCAACTTCGTCTTTGTTTACTTCTCTTTCTGTTTACCTAGCTCGGATTTTCCTTAATTAATTAATTAATAATCGATTTTCTGTTTTTGTACTTTTTCTTGAATTTTAACCTTTTCTGAACATATTCTGATGAATCAATTCTCGCCATAATCTTCCCCGTCATCTCATTTACATCTGACCTGTTTTTCAAATTTTAATTCGATGATTTTTTGATTCTCAATTTTCAATATTCATTTTTTAATTATTTGGAAATTTTTAATTTAACAACCCCAACAATTTTAATAAATACTTCAACAGAACTTCCAATTATGATGGAGAATATTTGTATAAATAGTCGTCGAAAAACGGTTATATTAGGACATAGTAAATAATAATAATAATAATAATAATAATAATAATAATAATAATAATAATAATAATAATAATAATAATAATAATAATAATAATAATAATAATAATAATAATAATAATAATAATAATAATAATAATAATAATAATAATAATAATAATAATAATAATAATAATAATAATAATAATAATAATAATAATAAAAATATACAAAAAATGTATGCACCAAACTTGTCAAATTTTTCATATTGTCATTTCAATTGAAAGTTTTGGACAAAGATCAGCGGTGCTGAAAGTGTGGGTCGCGAAAAACTCCAGAGGGTTCAAAAAAATTAGTTTTATCATTTTGAAATATCAATAAAAAATATATTTAAAAATTTTTATAACTTCATTTGTTATAAATTTTACTTAAAAAGGTATTTTTTGATTTTTTCAATAAATTTTGCTAGGTGGGGTCGAATGATCTTATTTTTGTTTAAAGAAGGGGTCGTAGTCCGAAAAAGTTTGCGCATTACTGGTTTAGAATCTTCTAACTTAGAAAAATATTATATAATGTATTCAAATTATATTTTATTATTTTAATACTAATATTTGCGCCTCTTATTACCCTATTTTATTTAATCATACATTTTCTACAAAATGGCTATACATAAATTTTTGATCAAGAATAAATTAATAAAATTTTTGGAATACAAAATTATACAAATTGGGGTTTTATTTCATATGAACGTATTTTTTAAAATTCTTGTATATTTCTAATTTTAAACATTTTTTTTTAAATTTAGACAAAGATATACGGATGATCCATATCATAAAACGGTTTCAACAAAAGATTTTATTTAAAAAAATAAATAAATTAAAAGACGATCAGTTAAAATTCGAAAACACTTCCTTAGAATTCCTACAATACCTCAAACAGTATTCTAATCCCAGTCAAGAGGAAATAAAAAACATTGCAGATGCCAACAAATTGTGCAAACAATTTTCCATTAATCCAGACGCACAATCTAATTTTTATCTATTTCAAAAGTATTTCACTCTCATCGGAGAGTTGCAGCAAATAGTCAGAGAAACGGAAACTCATGTTTTATTTCCGTTAAGTCAAATAAGAATCGGCTCTGAAAATGAAGGCCAACATGAAGTTAACCTAAAAATTCAGAAGAAAATTGAAATTTTAAAATCCTCACTTAAAGAAAGATCTCCATTTAAATTATTCAGTGCTCATATGGAAATCATAATTCCAAAACTTGACAGAAAGAATTGGGCAGGAATGATTTATCTCATCCCAGCTTCCATATCAATAATGAATGACATTGACCAGCAAATTGACAACTACTTCCAACTTGGTAATTTCAATCAAATCATAAAAGAATATGAATATAAACTGAAAGGCAATTAGCTTGGACAGTGCACTGGAGTATTAATGTTGACTTTATTTTACAAATCCTAACTTATTAAATTCCTTATTTTCTTTAGTAAAATGTTTTAGATATAGTAAAAAATAAGTTATTTTCATTACAACTGAAAGTTGTAAAATTAAATCTAATTAAATTATAAATTTGTAAATAAATTTTTAAATAATTTTTAAATAAATTTTTAAATAATTTTTAAATAAATTTTTAAATAATTTTTGAATAAATTTTAATTCAATTTTTATTTAAAGTTATTGTTACTAACTTTTTATAGCCAGTACAAGAAAAATTCAGTACCAAAATTTACCAAGGATCCTTAGAAATGACTTTGGAAATTTTTGTTTACAAATGGAAAAAGTTTGAATAAACAGGTTTATAATAAATATAATGAAGTTTATTGTAAAGTATTTTTTGTTGTAATTTTTTAAGTAAACTTATAAAAAAATCGTTGACATAAATGGAAAAATAGAATACGATATTATTGCGACTAACAATAACTATTAGTTTAACACAAATTATCGTTACTCTTTTCCAAGTGTTAGAAAATGATATAAAGGGCAGTTCCAATAAATTTGTGTTACATAAAAGAAATATTTGATCAATAGCCGTTTTAGTGTGGGCCTTAAGAAAGAAAGAAATAACGGCGAGTTGAATAGGTTCTTCACCGTTTGGTTCTGTTGATGAATCAATCTCCAAGAAATAAGACAACCTCTTTGATTTAAAAATAGACTCAGATATAGTGATTTAAATAGAAAATAATAATTCGATTTAGTTAAAATATACATTTGAATCCACAAAATAAAAAGCGAAAATTAAGCCATTAATTGAAACAAAAACTAGTATCATTGTACACTTCATATACACCAAACACCGTTGAGATACGTTTCCTATAATATAAGAAAAATAATCTTACTTACATACTTTAAATTCACGCTGATGTTCTCATTAATAGTGCAATGAGATACATCTTACACTATAGAAATCTAAAAATTGGAAGAAAAATTAAATACTACACACACACCACACATACTAAAAACACATACAAACTTTCGTTTCATATATATGCGCCGTTGAGATAAGACAATTTTTAAGAAAATTTTTAGAAAAATTTATCACTAAAAATGTTTTTAATGTATTTTTAAAGAAGCTATTGTCATGAAAATGACGAAATATCAGCGTAAGAATTATTTTTGAGCTAAAATTAAGTTAATTATTTATTAGAATCTAATATATAAAGATGAAAGTTTGTTTGTTTGTTTGTTACCAATAGAATTCCTCATCGTTGGACCTAGGGTGCTGAAATTTTGCATGTGACCCTCATTAGACTCGAGACAGGTCATAGGCTATGTTTCAACCCCAGGTGACCACCCTAGGGTACCCTAACCCCACTCAGGATCACCGTGATTTACTACAGTAAATACCCCAAGTAGGTGAAATTGGCAACAATGTTACAAATAAAAGTTGTAGATCATGTTAAGTTTATAAAATAGGATTATTTCAATTTTTCCATTGACCCATTTTTTACCGGCTGGATGCCGTTTTAAGTTTTACATTTAAATAGGAAAATTGTTCCTCCACTTTCCAATCAGGCTTGCATTTGTCATGTCTATCAACAAACACAGGGACAGTCTTTAAAAGTGGCAGGCATTGTACTTGAGGAAGAATGATTTTCATTTTTGCACCAAAGGAAAAACCAAAAATATAGTCTATCGACAAGCTTTATCATAAGTTATGTTAGACGCAATTAAATTCAAATCTTCTTCAAACATTTATTTTTATAACAACTTCAAAATTGTGCCGTTTACTAACGTATTTAAACACCGAGGCGTGATAATTATTAATATTAATGTAATTACTGGTCATGAAACTGGTCACAAACGCCATGAAACGGTTGAATTAAATATACTGTGCTGAAAATAATTTTGCTGCACTGGGGAGTTGGAGGTGCTGCGCGCGCGCACGCGCGCAGCTTAGAGGGAACGTTGCTCCCGTGTCAAAGCATGTACTTTTGGGTGCTGAATATCCTCATATTTGTCTTCTGCATCATCTGAATACTCAAGTGACATCGTCTCATCATTAACTTCAATTGCTGCAATTGTTCTTCCTGGATTGTTGATCTTTTGTTGATAGCTTGTGGTTCGATGGGCATAATAATTATTGTTTCTCATATTTGAATTAGTTTGAAATTTTCTTCTTTCCAAATTTGTATAGCAATCAATCTCCTTGTGTCCACGTAAGTGACATCTCTGGCATTGAATCGTTGAACATTCTCGCCGTACATGGCCTTCAACTGCGCATGCAAAACACGTCATTTTCTTTTTCATTTGGCATTCTCGACTAACATGACCAGTTTTCTTGCATGTCCAGCATTCCAATTGTCGGTTACTAACGTTTCGCTGCTTGAAATTATTATTTCCGTTTACCATTCCTCTTTGAGCAACATCTCTGTAGCTTCTGTAGTTTTGAACAACCGGTGAAGTCTTCACAACATTAATATGGCCCAATATTTGGTTTATCTTTTCTAATTTCTTTATTTTTGCTTTTATTTCTTCTGATGTTTTCAAATCTTTCATCTCGATCTCTTTTTTAACTTCTCGATCTCTTACACAGTTTGTAAGCAGGCATTTTTCTATTTCTTCTTCATCCCATTTGTGCACTATTAATTTCTTTGTCATCTTTTTAATTTTCTCTATAAAAGTTTCGGCTGAATCTGATCCTTGTTCATAACTCAAAGCTTCTTTTAGATCATCCATTAATGATGTCGGTTTCGAAAATGCACATCGAAGTTTCTCTTCCATAGTTTTTCCTTCGGCTGCTTCATAATCTTTCATTAGCGATCTGTCAAGTAATGTTGTAGTTAATACTACTTGCATCCTAATTGTTGTTTCTGTCGCGCCAAAAAACCTTTGACAATCCTTGATAAAATATTCTAGATCATCGCCTTTGAGAAATTTCTCAGGTAATAGTCTGCTTATCAATAAATCCGTGGTCGTGGTCGCCATGTTAGACGCAATTAAATTCAAATCTTCTTCAAACATTTATTTTTATAACAACTTCAAAATTGTGCCGTTTACTAACGTACTTAAACACCGAGGCGTGATAATTATTAATATTAATGTAATTACTGGTCATACATTTAATTGATTTAATTTAATATAATTTAATATAATATGATATAATATGATATAATTTAATATAGAATTTATATATAAAAATTTAACAGAAATAATTATTTCTACTAACGGATCTCACTTCTACCATTTAACCATAATAATTTTATATAGAGGTTTACTAACTCCTTACAAGTTATATATAAATTAATAAAGTGATAATATAAGCCTTTTGCTGAGAATATTGTATTTAATGAAAAGATTTTTGACTATAAGATAGTCCTTGTCAATTTCATGGAATTTAGCAATCTTCTTCCCGAACATACATTTCTATCTTTCTTTTATTTATTTTTTCTTACTTCTTATTGGTTATAAATATAATATAATATAATGATATACTTTCTTTTTCTGAATTATTAAAAATTTTATTTAAAATTCAAATAAATATCATTTAAAATTCAAAATGACACCAACTAAAATTTTTAAATTTTTAAAGTTTCTATAATTAGCTACTAGAAGAAAATATTTTAAAATATTTACAAAATAAAGCTTCCAATAACTATTTATATAGGCGATTTAAATATTTTAATAAATGTGTCAATTTTGATTTTTAAATCCTATCTTTTGAAAGCATATTTCCTAAAATTTCTATATTATTTTAATTATTACTTTTTTAATTTATATATTTTAATATATTATCAGTTATTCTCAAGGTCAATGACAACAGATCAAATTGATGATTTCATTGATTTCTTCTTTAGTGTTGATTTTTGGCCGTCTGTTTATAATGAGAATTGCTTCTTTGAATCTGACATTTTTTTTGGATGTTTCCATTGGCTATGATTTCGATTGAAATATTTTTTCTTTCCTTTGTTGGTTGACGTTGTTGGAGATATATGGTTATCGAGGATTTTCCACCAGGATCTAGATGTTCTTTAACTCTTTGATGCAAGGTCCTGAGTGTACTACCAATGTATATTTCCTTGCATACATTGCACGTGATGCAATAGACGATGTATTCTCTAAAGCACATATCTTTCGGTGTCTGGCAGTTTTCCATTGTGCGGTTGTTTTCTCGATTTGTGTTGTTTGCCAGAGCTTTTCTCAAAGTCCAAGATTTGTGTGCTATCCGAATTGGAAGAGCGGTGCGTTTAAGTTCTTTCAGGATCTTGAAGTTGAGTATGTCACTGATGAATGGGATATTCAGATAGAAATATTTCTGATTCTTTTGTGTTAATTCCCTAGATCTTCTTGGGTAGAATTCATTCTTTCAATGTCCTCACCTTGGTATCCGTTTCTGTTTTGGATTTTATTGAAATTTCTTTTGTGCAAGTCGGTATCACTGTCTGACTCCTTCGTGTCCTTTGAAAATAAGTTAAACAACCCAACACAAAATCCTTATTCGAGACTAATGCAATTACACTTTGATTACACTCTTTATAGACACAACCACACTTTAAACAACTCTTTTTTGCTCTGAACTTTTCAATAGCAATCTAAATCCTGCGCAGGGATTGATTTTTCAACGGGAGATGTCTTTTATTGGTACGCTCAATTCAAATTTATTCAGTTATCACTAAGTTCAACTTTTCCTTTTAATACTCTCGCTAACTATTTTACGTTTCTTCTACCCACTTGCCGGTCACTTTTATACCCATCTCGTAATTTGATTTTACTGTGTTAAATTAGTTCGGATCCGATTTCCCCGGGCTTCCTCTTGTCCTTTAATTACTTTGAGGAATTTGCTCGTCTTCTTTGACGGCTTTCCCCAATTGAATTTTTAGTCGGCTAATTTAATTGCTTCTACTAATTTGATTGACAATTCAGGTTCTCTCACATCTTTCGGGTTTTTCATTAGCTCGGGTTCTCCATTAGTTAATTAATTTTTAATTAATTTTAGTTATTTGTAATTAATTCCTTCTAGGGACTCCAATTGATTTTATTTTATTATACTTGAACTCTTCTCATTGTTTGGCATCCGCCAATATATGTTTCCCCCGAAAAATATTCATTTTAAATTTTTTATTTTTTTAATTAATATTTTTGTACTTTAAATTATTATTATGAATTTGGTGTTTTTATTAATTTTTTACCTCATATTTTGTACCTCTCTTGTTGAACCCCAACACATTGAATCAGACAAACTGACTATTTTTTAAACGGAAGCAAATTAAGAACTGAAGAATAAATTAACGAACCCACTAGCAAGGGTTACCTACCGTCACTACCGTCGCACTGTAGCGCTACACCATTCCAACCCATTGACTACACTCACAGTTATTGTCGGCATACTGACCACACACGTGTACACAACTACGGTCACATTGTAGTGTTATCCCATTCCAACCAGCCCACTGTTAGATTCCAATACGACCTAGACTAAAATACATCATCACGATATCGATTACAATCAAGAATTTGAATTTATTGAAAAAAAAAAAAAGAAAAAGTTTACTAGTGTATTGTACAAATTTTCTTCTGAATATTAAATAAACTAAATTTATTTTAAGAAATATTTCAATTTAATAGTTTGGATTAAATCATTTTTAGTTTTTAAAATATTATTGTTTCATAAATTTTATTTCAAAATATTCCTGCAACTATTATATCCAAATTGTCAACTTATAACAGATTCAATTTAGAAATGTTGTATACTGAATGAAATTTGGTCGTATATAAAACGCGGGATTGCGGGATGCGGGAATCGCGGGAAAGCAAATGGTAAAAAGCACGAAGACTAATGCGGAATTATTCAGCAGGAATGTGGGTAAAATGAGCGAACAATGTTTGAAAATATTTGAAAAAATTTTATTTGCACATGGCACATTCAAATGAATCTGGTTTTTCGAATTTAACTTCCGTCGATTTCTTTAATTTTTTTGATTTGTTCGAGTTGTTTGATTTTTTTGTAGGTGGAACGTCGGATTCGCAACAATAACAGATTGAATTGCCAATGACTACGGAATCTTCATGATGGTCAAGTGGAGTTTGTTCTGTCTGCATCGGCGATTGTTCCGCTTGATTTCCAATGACTTCTTCAATTAGAGCATCTAATTCATTTGGGTCCACATCGCTGTGGGAATGATGTCGATATCGCCCATTCTTGGATACTTCCTTCCAGATGTTTTATCGGGTTGCTTTCTTTGGTTTTTTCTTAGCTGTGTCAAGTTTCCCTGTTGACGCGGAATCACTTCTTTCATGCTTATGGAAAGTCTTGCTGTATAGATGTGATAACAGTTTGATTTAGCTAGGCAGGAACAAAGTTTTGTAGGGCAAACCCGCATCAATCGTGGTTCAATTGTCCCCTGGATTGTAAAAACAGCCATCTGAGGATTTAAGATGTCGATGTGTTTATTGATTCAGGACTATTCGTCAGAGTTAATTGTTTCTGAAGTTGTTGAATTAGATGATTGTTGGGGTTCTTCTATTGTGGTAATCTGTACGTTCAGATGGTTTACTTCGTTTACTGTTGTTGGACATACGGAAAAACGAATTATATCTACTAATTTTTCTGGAGTTACGACAAGTTTTGTTTCTTGAATCCATGGATTTTGTGTCAATCCTTCTCGTAATTTGTAATTTCCTAATCCTCTGTATTCTCGCTTCATTTCTGTAAGTTGATACTCTGTCAGTCTAAGTAAACTAAGGAACATTGAATCGTATGGTGCTTCCTTCCAGTCTTAAAAACGTTTGAGAACAGTGTTGAAAGCCTCCGATTGATTGGTTGTAGCACGACTGAGGTTGAAATGTAGAAGTTCTCACGATCCCAGATGATGTATATTGATGTGGACAGAACTTATGTAATACTCAGAAAAAGGTTGGCTCCATTTTGACATTATGCCGATAAGTTGATCCTTGTAGGCGTTTAGAGATGTAGATTCAAAAGGAGAAGTGGTGCAATCGAGATAGAATGAAATTTCATCGCTCTTCGTCACACCATGACTTCTTAGCCACCGCTTAGCATCCTGTTGAACATGATTCCAGCATAAGAAAGTTTTTAGATTAAGAAAACATTTGAATATGGCATCAGTGATTGCTTTTTCCTGGTCAGTCATCATAACCACGTTGTTTGCTGTGTTTATCTTCGGACATATCTTCTGTATATGCCTAAAAAATAAATCTTGTGTTTCTTGTAACTTTCTTCCATGGATCAAGTAGGCAAGTGGAATGACTGGCTTTGAATCAAAGTCAGTTTCTATGAATAAAAGAACTGATAAGTAAAGGTTTCCAAATTTGAAGTTTTGTCATAGAACATCTGTTGTGTGGGAAGATTTGAGTTGGAAGATAGCGTGAGTAGATGGATTGGGCACCGCTGGCACAGGGCACCGCTAGCACAGTACCCCCCCCCGGTCGTAAAATTTTAAAAAAATTGTAAGTCTAAAAGTACATTTTTTTTCAAGGTCAAATTTAAACAAAGACATATGACTCATCAAGGTCATTGAAACAAAGACCATGACTCATCCGATGACTCATCAAATTTCTCAAGGTCATTTAAACAAAGACCATGACTCATCCTATGACTCATAAAGGTCATTTTCAAGGTCATATGAGTCATAATATGATTCATCAAGGTCAAAAAAATTTTCTCAAGGTCATTTAAACAGACCATGACTCATCAAGGTCATTTTCAAGGTCATATGACTCATACTATGCCTCATCAAGGTCATTTTCAAGGGCATATGACTCATCCGATGAGTCATAAAAATTTTCAAGGTCATTTAAACAAAGACCATGACTCATTCAAGGTCATTCTCAAGGTCATATGACTCATTCAAGGTCATTTTCAAGGTCGTATGACTCATCCAAGGTCATTCTCAAGGTCATATGACTCATACTATGACTCATCAAAAAATTTTCAAGGTCATATGACTCATACTATGACTCATCAAAAATTTTCAAGGTCACTTTCAAGGTCATCTGAGTCATCCTATGACTCATCAAGGTCATCTTCAAGGTCGCATGACTCATCCAAGGTCATTCCCAAGGTCATATGAGTCATCGCGATGAGTCATCAAGGTCATATTATTATTTTAAAAAATATTATTATTTTTATTATTATTTTTAAAAAATATTATTATTTTATTTTTAATTTTGTCAAAGTTCCCGTCAACGAAAATTAATAATCGATAGCTCATTTTAAAGCTCAATCCAAGACCTTTCGAATGAGCTATATATCTTGTTACTATTATTATTATTATTATTATTATTATTATTATTATTATTATTATTATTATTATTATTATTATTATTATTATTATTATTATTATTATTATTATTATTATTATTATTATTATTAGTATTAATCTATATACTCCGAGTCTATATACTCCGAGTCTATCCGACAAAATATTTTGTCCCCCTATGGGTAATGCTCACAAGGGTACTGGTCACGCTCAACAAATCAACAAATCAACAAAACATACATTTATTTAAACAATAAAATAATGTAAAATTAACAAAGGTAAACTAAATATATATAGTATGATATTCATTAATCAGTGTTGAACACGCTTGACACTTAGAACAAACAATTACGTGACCACACGGTAAATACAAAACCGAAACTCGATTTTCTTTACAAATTGAACAAGTTAAATACCTTTTCTTAACATCGTTCAGTTTTTTCGTTAGCTTATTTTCAATCAAATCGGCTTTCGCTATCCATTCATAAATCAATGTACTATATCCAGGTTTCAACCTTAAATACATATAACTCCAAAAGTATTCATTCAGTGAATCGTTGTTTACTGCTATTTTCTCTAAGTACATTAAATAACAAGATAACTTTAAAATGGATTTCTCATAATTAAATAAATCAAACAAATATTCAATAGAGGAATGTTTGAAAATCTTTAAAATATTTATGATTTGCTTATCACTGTAAGTATCATGATTATTTATAAAATCTTCAACTGTGTTGTTAAAAAAATTCAATGAAATTTCAGAATAGGTTGGACTTAATTTTTCCTTATTTCTAGTAGGACTTCCTTGCTATAAATGACATATATAAAAAATATTGACAAAATAATAAAGTTACCAAATGTGTTACACATTCATCAGTTTTATTTGTAGAAATCATTAGTAATAAATTTCTTAATAACTAAATTACTTTTGTTTTTTACATTTATAAAAATTGTGATAGCCAATCAAAATAGAGCTTTCAAAATGTAGAAATTGTAACCATCAAATGTATAACAATAATAAGCATGACTAGTACCCTTGCAACCTGTTTAAAGTTTTATTATTATTATTATTATTATTATTATTATTATTATTATTATTATTATTATTATTATTATTATTATTATTATTATTTATATTATTATTATTATTTATATTATTATTATTATTATTATTATTATTATTATTATTATTATTATTATTATTATTATTATTATTATTATTATTATTATTATTATTATTTATATTATTATTATTATTATTATTATTATTATTATTATTATTATTATTATTATTATTATTATTATTTATATTATTATTATTATTATTATTATTATTATTATTATTATTATTATTATTATTATTATTATTATTATAGTCATCGATATAGCTGCATGCTCACTGCAGACTATATAAAAATCATCATTAAATATAAAAATCACCATTAAATATAAAAATTATAATAAAACAACAAATACTTGAAAAATTAAAAAAATCTGATTACAAATTTTTATTCAATATGTATATATAAAATTACAAGTTTTATACAAGTTATAATACAAGTTTTTTATACAATTTTGTAAATCAAAATAAAAGTTTCTATACAATTTTCACAATTTTCAGTTGTCCTATTTAAATTTGATCTTCGTCCCATTCGCTGTCGTCAAAACTGGGACTTGGAGCTGAACCGAATTCCTCATTATATTCGCTTAATTCATCAACTCCTAAATAATGCCCAAATGCGTAACTTATGTTTTTTCCTAGCCACGCGCGCTTATCATCATTATTACTTAGGGCAATTTTCGAATTTTTAAATGTAAAAAGTTGGTGATTTCTAGTACCTATTCTAGTCTGCGGTACAGAAATCACCTGATTTGAATTAAAACAATTTAAATAGGACTCATGATTTATTGATGTCCCAGGTAATTTAACCCCCTTCGCTTTTACCGTTTCCTTACTACCTAAAAGACTATAACATTTAGGGCGTAAGAAAACCCATTCAGAATAACCTAATCCCTTGCTCTCATCTTTAAACTTCCCGATGACAGAGTCAAGGTTACTATTATACAAGGGGTGTGTTGGATCGTAATTTGACGTATCCAATAAATTATCCGAGATCATCTGAGGTAATAAAGTTGTTAATTTTAAATTTTTTATTTCCAAAAAGAAACTGTCGGTATCACCGGCAATAATATTTATAATACATTTATATTGACGCCTGTACTTCTCCAAATCAATATATTGGAGCTGGTACATCCGTAGTTTAGACAGATCTAGTACTGTTTGACCGATGTAGCTAGGTCTGTCTAAACAAATTGAATCTTTTTCCAAATGTGCCGCAATCAGATCGTCATCGATTCTTATAGACTTTCTGAAAGTCGGCTTTGAGGAGTATACTATCATCTTTTCGGATGAATTACACAACCTCAAATTCATTCGTTTTTTCAGATTTTCGACGGATTTACCGTACAGACTGTTATTATACAATTTAAACAAGTCCCTATATATTTCGCTAGTAGACTGAGATCGTAAAGTGGTGTTGGTGTCTATATACGATTTAAAGATAGGTCCTTGTTTAAACTTTATACATCTATGAATATTTACAACAACCGCACCTAATTCTATATACAATTTGAGAAGCCTCCAATGAAGAACATAGTTCCTCTTTGGCCAATGCGTAAGCATAAGCTTCTCAACTTTTGAATTAGGCGGGCACAACTTTTCCGGCGCAAGCGGAAAATCATTCAAAAAGTCATGCACACATTCCGGAATATCGATATCGACCTCCATAGTATACCCATATGGAAGGTTATCAATATCCGTGTTCATACATTCAAGTAAAACATCATTCAAGTTTTCATTCACCCACGAAAAATCACCATACGGAAGATTTTGGCTAAGAGCCCAACCATACAGATTATTAATATCAATGTACAATAATTCTGTATCATCTGAAGTAGCCATGTAATGTTTGTTAACAAATGTTAACCCACCCCGGATACCTCCCTCATAGAAATTATACATTTCCATGTCCTGCAAAGGTTCTATTGGTTCCGTTAATGTCATAAGCGCTGAGGCCCATGACATACCGGGAATCCCGTAGAAATTAAGAGGATCCAGACCATTGTAAGCAATTGCCTTACCGCGGAATTGCTGAAAATAGTCTGCGAGGAGGTATACGTCCAATTTTAGGTAGATTAACATATAATCTAACAAATTATTACAGTTATGCTGACTCCAAATTAGTTTAGCCTCAGCGTACTGATCTTCCGTAACATCAGACCAAATAGGAGGTAATTCTAAAGTCGATTCAAGAACATCCAAAGAAGTAGCGAAATCATATGGAAAGATACCTTTAGAGTGAATCATCGACCCTTGAAAGACAGACGAAGTTAACGGAAAAGTAGTTAATGTTTTCACAGCTTTTGCTAAAGAACAATTAACAAATTGCATGCTGTCAATAAAACGAACAGGCAATTTGTTAATATATGCAATTAAAGATATAAATTTTTCTGTAGAGGTAGGTATAATATTAAGTTCCCAAAGGGGAAAATCACTGAGACCATGTTTTAAAATATGGTGGAGGTCATAGCCTCGTAAATTATGAAAGACAACAGGTAACAACTTATTAATCCTGCGAGAGACATTGCATTTCCTACATGCCGCTCCGACATATCTACCTGTAAAATGGCAATGATCTCTCACAGGATTAATAATAGCTTTTTTACACAAATAACAAATAGTGCTAGATCGAAAGGCACGCTCCTGAGCAAAAGACAAAGTAGACATACCTTTATGACCTTCAAGTTCATAATATGGCAGGACAATTGTGACAGCAATTTCCTCCACTTTCCTCAAAAAATCCAAAATACAATTAGGTCCAAAAAAATAATAATAAAATTTAGTGTTTGTATAATTATTAATTAATAAAAGACCTGCTGATATGGGTAAATGTATTTGATGATATGTTTCATGTTCAGGTAAAACCGATTCAAAATCGGCATAAATTACGAAGGGAGGTGTAACGGTTTTTGCATAATCTGTGAATAATAAATCCTTATTTTTAGGAAGTGTATACAAGGTTGTGCCAGTCTGATTTTTACAGCATAGAGCAACATGCTGATCGAAAGCATTCTTATATCTAAAGCCATTTAAACAATGTTGGCACCAGTTACACCTTATTTGGACATTAACATTTTCATTTAAATGACAATTCATTAATTTGTCCAAGTCTGTCACGGCCGTATAATGATATTTTTCTTTATTACTCAAAAGTAATAAATAAATCGGCCTACCATCTATAACCTTGGAGCGATGTATAATATTAAGATGAGGGTGGTGAGCTACATAATCCTCAGAAATATCTAAATCAGAACTGGCTGGATTATAAGACAGAACGTTTATGCTCAAGTTTAAATCTCTATTTTTTCTTTCAAATTTAGGAATGTTGCATAGCCTCATCGGGCAATCTGTGTCTTCATCATAATTTAATAGATGTAAAAATTCGTAATATTTGGCGGCTCTTTGGTGATTACGACCTATTTCTTCTCTTTTTAAAAGTGCAAGAATGCTATACAAGAAACACTTATGGTCGTTGTTTTTAACATTAATTATTGCGTGTTTTAATTTTAATGCTGATGGGGTTTTTATATAGCTATGTCCGGATAATCTACTAACGGGTGCGTATTTCGTTAAAATAAAATCTATTTCTAAAATATTCATTACTCGCCACCCGCTTCCTAAATAAGTGAATTGCTCAATCTTTTCATTTAATTTGCTCACCCGCTCGTTTATAAAGTTTGATGTAAAAACTTGAGCATTGTTTGAAAAATAATTATCCCGGATCTCCTCATCTTTTTCAAATTTAATTAAAATTGCAAATTGAATTTTTACATTGCCCATCTTTTCTATTTCCTCTATTAATCTTTCTTCAATTTTTGATGTTAGGGCTATTTTTACTAAGTTTTGATTTATTATGTCAAATTTTAATGTTTTTCGGGATCCGTTCAAATCGGATTCTACAACAGGTTCAAACAAAGAGCCGCCTATTTGACATATGTTGAAAGACGTTGAAGCTACACATTCATCATTGATGACTATCACTTCTTGTTGTGTAGAGGGTGCTTGTTGTGTAAAGGGTGCTTGTTGTGTGAACGATGTTGAAGCTACAGATTCATCTTTGCTGATGACTATCACTTCAGGTCGCGATAATTTATTAGGAATATAATTTTTAATTAAACCAGCAGGTCTTTTAATTGAATCTTTTTTAATAATATTTATAGAATCTTTTTTAATAATATTTATAGGATCTTTTTTAATAATAGTATCTTTTTTAATAGTATCTGTTTTTTCTTTTATAATATTTTTTTTAATATTTTTTAAGTCTTTTTTAATATTTTTTTCATTAATAACATCTTTTTTAATAATATTTTTTTGTAAATTTTTTTGTAAATTTTTTTGTAAATTTTTTTGTAAATTTTTTTTATTTATTTTTTTAAATAAAACATTTTTTGAAATCGAAAATTGCCCTAAGTGACTATGATGTTTATTAAAAAATGTTATATATTTTATTTTTTCGCTAGTCACGCATTTGGGACATATAAAAAAGTTGAATGAATTAAACTTTTTTCTGTAATATTTTCTCATTGTATCATGGCATTGTTCGTTATGGCCAATTGATGATTGACAATAATTTGGGTATAGTCTACCTGTTAAAAAATAAAATTAAAGTTTTGTTCTTTTTCTATATTGAAAACTAATTGTTACATCTATAAGGATTTATCATCATTTGTTATTTAATTCAAATGAACTATATAACAAATGATGATAAATCCTTATAGAAAATAGGTTAATATATTCGAGAGAATATTAGAGAGATTTTAGTAGATAGGTCAGATTTATTATATGAATATGTTAAATATTAGAGAGACTATAGTAGACGAGTCAGATTATTATTATTATTATTATTAATATTATTATTATTATTATTATTATTATTATTATTATTATTATTATTATTATTATTATTATTATTATTATTATTATTATTATTATTATTATTAGTATTATTATATTAAAGAGAAGTAGCTGCATGCTCACTGCAGACTACTATGTAGCTACATGCTCACTGTAGACTACTATGTAGCTGCATGCTTACTGCAAACTACTGTAGATGGGTCAGATTATATTATTATTTATATTATTATCATTATTATTTATATTATTATTATTATTATTATTATTAAAGAGAAGTAGCTGCATGCTCACTGCAGACTACTATATAGCTGCATGCTTACTGCAAACTACTGTAGATGGGTCAGATTATATTATTATTTATATTATTATCATTATTATTTATATTATTATTATTATTATTATTAAAGAGAAGTAGCTGCATGCTCACTGCAGACTACTATATAGCTACATGCTTACTGTAGACCAGGGGTGCCCACTAATTTTTCTAGGAGAGCTACATTCACATCCAAAATGTGTAGGCGATCTACTTTTTTAATATTTAAACTAAATAAACAAAATTAAATTAAACTAAATTAAACTAAATAACATTTTGGAAATGGTGAAATCAAAATTAAAAAATGTTATTTAGTATTACCATAGAAATGGAACACAGAACATGAAAATTGGCAAAAAATTTAAGCATAAAACAGAAATTTTATATAAAATCTAAATTTATATAAAAAATATTTTTTTTATGAAGATCTACTAAAAAATCCTTCGCGATCTACCGGTAGATCGCGATCGACCTTATGGGCACCCCTGCTGTAGACTATATTATTATTTATATTAAAGAGAAGTAGCTGCATGCTCACTGCAGACTACTATGTAGCTACATGCTTACTGTAGACTACATTATTATTATTATTATTATTATTATTATTATTATTATTATTATTATTATTATTATTATTATTATTATTATTATTATTATTATTATTATTATTATTTTAACTATTGTAGATGCGCATTGCAAACCACAAGGATTTATTTTATAACTATAATTTTGTAATCACTTTTTTAAATATTTTCATAATAATTTCGAAAACGTAGTATTTACTTCATATGATCATTTTCATCATAAATCATAAATCATTTTCTTCATAATTTTCGTCATATTTTCATCATTTTCATCATAATTTTGGTCATAAATCATTTTCATTTTCTTCATAAATTTTCGTCATTATTTCATAATAAATCATTTTCATCATAATTTCATAATAAATCATTTTCATCATAATTTTGGTCATAAATCATAAAGCATTTTCATCATAATTTCATAATAAATCATTTTCATCATAATTTTGGACATAAATCATTTTCATCATAAATCATTTTCATCATCATTTTCTTCATAAATCATTTTCATCATCATAATTTTGGGTATAAATCATTTTCATCATAAATCATAAATCATTTTCATCATAATTTTGGGCATAAATCATTTTCATCATAAATCATAAATCATTTTCTTCATAATTTTAGGCATAAATTTTCATCATAAGTTTCATCATAATTTTATCAAAATATTTAAGAAAATTTTTATCAAAATATTTTAAAAAGTGATTACGAAATTTTAATATATTAAAAAAAAAATATATATATATATATAAATAAATAAATCTTACATTCTGATTCCATATCGGAATCTGAGTCTTCAGCAACCTCCTCAACCGAAGTGAGGGCATTATCTGTAATTGATATATTTGAGTCCTCCTCAACAGAATTGAAGGCATTATCAGCAATTGTTATATTTGAGTCCTCCTCAACAGAATTGAGGGCATTATCAGCAATTGTTATATTTGAGTCCTCCTCAACAGAAGTGAGGGCATCATCCGCATCAATTTCTGCATCAATGTCGACATTAAACACTAAAAAGTTTTTAAAAATAAAATACTAAAATAAAATAAATTTACTTCTTTCTTTGAAAACTGGGGCATCACTTTGTCCAATAAAGATAACATCTTCGTCGCTATTTTCATTATCATTATCATTTTCTGTAATGAAAATTAATTTAATAAAAATTAAAATATTAAATTTACCAAAGATATTTTCCACATTTAAAATGGAATCGTCTTCGGTAACTTCATACCAGTCGAATGGTTCTAAAATAAAATATAATAAAATATAATAAAATAAAATAAAATAAATTACCCATAGTCGTCAACAGATTTCTTAAGATATTATTGTTATTGTTATTTTGCATTTTAATGATTTTTGAAAAATTTAGAAAAATTGTGACAAATTTTAGATTTATCAATGTTTATAAAGAGAATGAATATTTTCCTGTCCCAGCCAATGAGAATATAGACACACACACATATACACTGAATATTTTACTCTCTCAACCAATCACACGCATGCATGTATGTAATGTAAATCACTCAAAATTACATGTGACTGCCTTTGTTAGTCATGCCTTTGTTAACTTGCACTGTGCATGCTTCAGGCATAGGTAGTCTTTATGTTACAAATAATAATATTTATTTGAATAATAATAAAATTAATTAAAAATAATAATATTTTTCACAATAATAATAATATTAATAATATTAATAATAATATTAATAATAATAATATTAATAATAATACTATTAATAATAATAATAATAATATTAATAATAATATTAATAATAACCCAACAACAAAGGAAAGGATACATTTATTAAACATCAAATTTTATTAAACATTTTTCTTTAAACATCAAATTTTTTGTACAATAACCAAGCTAAACAATGTTGACCGCATGTTTGGGTCAATGGATTTTGAAACATAGTTTTATTATACACAATAGGTTTCCCCATTGTTTGTAGTTTTGATATCAACAAAGCCGGGTAATAAAAACCCATAGGATCGAACACGAATATATTACCAGGTTTCACATATATAGCTATCCAATGTTCTCCACCAAGATGAGACGATTGAGTATTGACAATTATTGCTTGATTATTGCTCAAATATGGAATTTTATCAAGAGGAAAAACTCCAACAAATTCATTTCCCAATATCTGTTTTCCGATTTTATTGACCTGAACAGAATTACTTAAATAAATCCAGAGTATAAAAAAAAACAACTTACTCCATGATAACTTTTTATGTTTCTGTATACATTTATACCAACACAGTTCTATTTGCAGTAATTTGAACTTCATTTTCAAATACTCCATATATTATAACATGTACTGGTTCAGTAATAGCTTTTGCAAACTTTATATCCAGTCGTAAATTTCCATTTTGAGGTAATTGACTTTGATTTAAATCAAAATCAGGGGCTAAAACAAATGTAAAAAATGGGTATTTGCTTTTAAAATCTTCAAGAGTTATTCCGCAATTCAAATTTTTATCTAAATAACCCAGATTTCTAACAATACTCTGCATATATGTCGCGCAGTAATTGTCATTCTCGAAATCTTGAATATATGTTTCTCTATAATCAGTATTTTTCGACAAAGTCAATGATGTAACACCAAAGTTTTTGAAAATTGAGCTGGACGCTGTATATGATCCATTATATTGTGCTTCACTTTGAAATGTTATCAGAATAAAATTAGGCATTCTTCTGTCACCAAATATTTGTTCTTTATAGAATGATGAAGCACCTTTAGCAATAGCAAATTGTACAATTTCCTTTGTTTTTAATGGATAAATTGCATGTTTTGAATTAAGACCCAATTGATGACCTGCTAATACTGAGGGGTCTACTCGTACTCTTCTCACCAATAATTTTGCATCAACTAATTGACATATTGGTGTAGTAGTTGCACTAGTAAGAGATAATGCAGAATCGGACCTTTTCAGTCTAATATGTACATTAACTTCCGGTAGTAAATATTTCGGTTGATCCATAAAATCAAGTTGTAATGACGAGCACATAGTGAAAACCTTTGAGCCTTTTACCCACTTTTTTCTTTCATCATCACTGCCATAGCCCATAGGAGTAAGACATGTATTTTTAGTATCAGAATTGTAATTTAAAATAGTTTCTATTAATGCCTTGTGAATGAATGTATTATTTCCGCCCTCAATCTTGATATTATTAAATCCCAACACTGCATCTTTAAAAAGAGTATGAAACAGGAAATTGTTCGGTATTACATCTGCATTGGCATCCAAAACTTTTCTATCTTTATCTACAACCTTAATCTGAACAGTCAATAAATTATCGTTCAAATCTAAATATTCGGTTTGCGAACCATTAATATAAAACTCGATATCATTTCTACTATCGGTAATTGAATTCATAGGAAAAACTTCCTCAAATGCCCCAAATTCTATTACAGCCTGGGGCGACGGTCTATCAAATATACATAATTCAGATTTACCACAAATCATTTTGCAAATATAGTTCCATGTCCTTTCATTCGTTTGTTTATACGTGATATTCCATGTCTTTTACGTTTTGGAGCATGAGCTGGAGCTGGAGCTGGAGGTTTTTCTTTTTGAAACATACCTGCAACCCCGGGTAAAACTTTCCCTAATTCTGCTAAAGCATTTGTTTTTAGAGATGGTAATATTTTCTGTTCATTCATAATAACATCTTTTGCAGTTTTCATATCAAAACTACCAATACGTTTAAGAATAGGCAGGGCAAATCTACCAATTGTTCTCAACCATCCTGATCCGTACTGTTTACCAATAAAATATGGTAATTCACCACCAGATTGGCTACCACTATACATACTAATAATATCAGAATTAGCCATTTATTTTACGAAAATGTAATGTCAAATGAGTTTTTGAACCTTTTGGAAATTCGATTAATTGACCAGAATCATCTCTTATATTTATTTCTATATTGTTTATACAAGATGTTGAAACAGGTAGATACATGGGATTTTCTACATTGATTTGTACAACTTCATCTTGATCATGTTTTTCAATCCATATAGATTTCATTAAAGGAACACTAGAATCGCCAACAATAACTGGTTCCACGATATTACTGTAAATGAACATTTGCTGATGATGTTTAAGGATTTTCGGTTTGTTTGTTCCTTCACAAATTTGTTCATTTTGTGTACATACTGGTTTAGTCAATCCTAATGTTTTTGCCAAATTTGAGTCAAATTTAACTTGACTAAGATTAGAATTTATACTAAATCTAAATACTTTATCTTTTTGAAGCTCGAAAACTGTTAAAATATCGCTACAATTCTCACCTAAATAAGATTGTAATTGTTCGAGGTCTGTAATATATAAATTATCTTTAAAAGTATATGCATGCTCTGTTATTTCAAAGTATGATAGCTTAAATTTGAATTCCACTAAATTATTAGTTTTTGGAAGTGTAGAGAGATTTATTTTGACTGTATCATTAAATACATTACGTAAATCAGTAAATCCAAGACGTTTAGCATCAGCCACTGTAGAAAATATAATTTCGAATGGCTTATTCAAGCAATTCATGTATAAATATTGACCATCATCATAAATTATAGGTTTCCTTGATTTCGATGAACTCGTCAAGTTATAACTATCTTTATCAATAAGAACACTAATATATTCCGTTACAGCTACTTTCTTATTATATTCAATAACGGATTTGCTATAGATTGGGAATAAATTGTATACAAATGTAAAATCCAACAGAGCAACTTCCCAGTCATTATCCAAATAGATGGGGTTTTGGAGTTCGATGATGAATTTGCTTGCTTGATTTTCTGGAAGAATTAATGGACAACTATTGCTCGGGAAAATAGTATAAAAATTCACTTTACTAGGTCTTTTGCTGATATCCATGACGGGTTTTGATAACCATGCCATTTGACATAGTATTGTTTATCCTTACCGACCTTTTTAGTTTTCAATATTTTTTGAATTCTAAATACTTTTGGGGGAGGAATGACTTGTAATTCCTGTTCATAAAATTTCCCCTGTACAATATTATTGTAAGACTCATAGTTACAAAAACATTCAAAACATTTTTTTTTCTATCAAACACAATATTTAAACAAATTAACTTGTTTTTTTTAATATTGTTTTAAAATAATTAATTAATGTCCCAACACAACTCCCCCTTAAGATTGCGGAGCCAATTCGTCCGTTCCAATCCATGGCTTGAGACGGTCGATGCTAACATTCTTTACTTGGTCTCCGATTTTGATTTTTAACGTTTTACTGTCATCGGATCTTTCTATGACGTCGTATGGTCCCGTGTACGGATCTTCTAACGATTTCCTGAATTCAGATCGAAGCCACACTCTTTTGCAGTGAACTAATAGTTTGCTTACAAAACTATGTTCTTTTGGTTGGCTTGTTTGTTTGTTATTTAGTTGTGAGTCGATTTCCTCTTGAATCGATGTCAACTTCTCTTCGATATCGGTTAATGTTGGTTCACTAATGACAAAATCTCCGGGTAATCTAGCTCGACAACCGAATGTGAGTTGCGCTGCTGATGGAGACCCATTGGACTTCGTGCAGTTTCTTAGACTGAGTAGAATCTTGGGAGATCATGAGCCCACATCTTGGAGGAGTCTTCTGATGCGGCTCTTATTGAGTTTTTCATGGTTCTGTGCCATCTTTCTATCTTCCCATTGGATTGAGGGTGATAGGCTGTTGTTCGCCTCCTTTCGATTCCCATTACCTTGCAGAAATTGGAGAATTTTCTGATTCAAATTGTGTTCCTTGATCTGTTATGACAATTTCTGGAACACCAAAGCGACTGATCCACTCTCTTTCAAATGTTCTTATGATCATATCTGCTGTGATATCATATATAGGAATTGCTTCAACCCATGACGTTCCTCGGTCTATCATTGTCATGATATATCTCTTGTTATCGACGCTCGGAAGGGGACCCACTATATCTAGATGGACTGTAATGAACCTTCCTTTGGTTTCTATAGTGCCTAAAGGAGCATGTGTGTGTCTTGCTATTTTTGCACTTTGACATCTTTGACATTGTCTACACCACTCTCTGATGTCGCTTTTCATCTGAGGCCACACATATCTCGCCTTGATCAGTTCTATCGTTGGTTTGGATGCTGGATGCGATATGTTATGAATTCTTAGAAATTCTTCATGTCGGAATATTTTTGGCAGTACTACTCTGGTTTCCCCCGTAGAATTGTCAATGAGAATGTCATCCGTAGTACTACATAACTGGAGACTTGCATTTTTCAGTGTAGATAAGGTCTGATCTTTCCTTTGTTCTTCTTTTAACCTTTCTTTCGTGAATTCGACGAAATTAATTTCCACCGTTGATACTTGTAGGTTTTGATTACTGCATGGTCTGGACAAGAGATCGGCGACTACATTATCTTTCCCTTTGATGAATTCGATGGTAAAATCAAATTGATCAAGGTATTCGATTATTCGCCATTGCCTTGGCGATGGATCTTTCATATGTCTAGCTCGTAGTAAAGGTTTGTGGTCCGTCATGACTGTGAAATGAGAACCGTCTAAAAAATGCTTAAAATGTTTTATAGATAAGAATATTGCCAGTAACTCCCTGTCAAAGGTGGAATACTTCTGTTCGGTTAGATTTAATTTCCTCGAAAAGAAAGCAATTGGAAATGATTTATTTTATTCGTTGATTTGACTTAGACTTGCTCCAATTGCTTTAGAAGATGCGTCAGTGCATAGTAGGAATGGCTTGGACGGGTTAGGATATGAAACGTTGCTGATTTCACGTACCGAATTTTTGGCACTCATGAAAGCGTGTGTATGGCAGTCTTGCCATAAGAGATCTTCCTTTTTATTGACCGACTCTTGTAACAAGTCATGCAGTGGACTCAGTGTATCCGACAGCCTTGGAATTAGCCAGTGATAATAGCCGATGCCACCAATAAAACGTCGTAAATCTTGACTGTTAGTTGGCTTCTTTAAATTGCTAATTGCCAACGTGCGTTCTTCAGAGGGTTTTATTCCTTGTTTTGTTAATTCAAAACCCAAAAAGTTTACCTTTTCGGTTTGGAATTCGCATTTGCTCTGGTTGATTGTGAGACCAGCGGCTTGAAGACTGGCCATCACCCTTGCCACGTGTTCTTTATGCTCTGCTTCAGTCTTGGAGAATATCAGAACATCATCAATATAGGATAAGGAATGCTCCTGGTGTTCTCGGAGTACGTTGTCCATGTGTCTCTGAAACGTTTGAGATGCGTTTCGAAGTCCAAAAGGCATCTTCGTATATTCGAACAATCCAAAAGGTGTTATGACTGCTGTCTTTGAAATGTCTCCGTCACAAATCGGAATTTGATGATATGCCTTTTCCAAATCTAATTTAGTGAATACATGGGGGTTGTTTATCTTGTTCAGTAAATCTTGAATTCTCGGAAGTGGATATCTGTCAGGCTGGGTTATTTCATTTAACATTCTGTAGTCTCCACAAGGTCGCCATGATCCATCCGGCTTCTTAACCACTACTAATGGAGATGCCCAGTCACTCTTGCTTGGCCGAATCACACCTTCATTTAAGAGTCTGTCAAACTCTTTCTTTGTTGCAACTAATTTTTCTCCAAAAAGTGGTCTTTGTCTTTGAGCTACAGGGGAACCATTGGTGATAATTTGTAGTTTCGTGGTTAATGTGGTTTCTTTGTTGATTGTAGCACAGATCTTGGCACATTGGCTTCTCCGCGCTTCTGTTCTTTCGTTACTGCTAGGGCAACATATTGATCTGGAATGACAACTAACATCGGTTTTGTGATGGGCCAGGAAGTCTGCACCTAGAATTGGACGAGATATGCCGGCTATAGCGAAAGACCATATAAACTTAGTTCTGAATCCTTCAATAGTAAATTCAATCGTTTTCTGCCCGTGGTATGTGATTGATGAATTGTTGGCGGATACTAAAGATCGATGTTCTCCATTTCTATCAGGCTTGAAACGGTTTGCGGGAAGGCTGCTGAGATCAGCGCCTGTATCTATGAGAAAGTCAATTTGTTCTCCATTTATGATTGCTGGTATTTCGAATATTTGTGAGTTGTTTTGTCCCGAGAAAGAAGATATGATTTTGTAGGTTTCACTGTTCGGGTTCAATGAAACCTTCTCTCGTTTCCCTGGTTCTCTCTGTGGTTGTTGCTGTTGAAGTTACCGTTTTTGTTGAAGTTGCTGTTTTTGTTGAAATTGTTGTTGTTGTTCCTTGACGATATGTTTGACGGTTCGAAATTTTGATATTTCTCTCTGTTGTACTTCCCCGATTGATAGTTGTCGTTCTGATTTGCATTCCATTCACATGGCGGTTGACATTTCATCGCCCTATGCCCAAATTTACTATGATAAAAACATAACTTACCGGTGTTTTTATTGTTTAATTGTTGTCGTATTGCATTTATCTCTTCCTGCAGTTCCATGATTGTTCTCGTCTTGTCTCCTACTTCTTGATTATTGCAATCTTCGTGTTCAATTGCCTTCACTGATTGACGCTTTGATATCATTATTCTGTCTGCTGTGATCGCTAATTTCCGAAGGTCCGTCGATGGCATCGATAATAGGATGTCTTGAACAGATCTTGGTAGTAGTCGCATGAATAATTCCCGAGATATAGGACTGTTGAATGGGTCCATGGATGTGTCTATTCTTTGTATTTGTCCTGTAATGTGTTGAAGCGCTTCTGATGGAGATCGATCTCCCAGGCAGTCGTCTCTCATCAGGTCAGTTAGTGATATTGTCCTTGATAGTTCAAAACCAGCTAAGATTGCTTCCTTCAGAGTAGTGTATGGAAGTTCGGTTTCTGAGTCCAGTAAGTGTTCGTACTTTGTTAGCAACGTTGTTGGGAGATTTGAAATTAAATGAAAATACTTTGTGGTCTCTTCTGTAATTCTGGATATCTTGAAGCTGGCCTCCACTTGCTTGAACCATAGACTTTGATTTTGAAAAATGGCCGGAATTTTGACCGAGACATGGTCAACTTCGGAGTTTCTGACACCATTTGTAAGACTCATAGTTACAAAAACATTCAAAACATTTTTTTTTCTATCAAACACAATATTTAAACAAATTAACTTGTTTTTTTTAATATTGTTTTAAAATAATTAATTAATGTCCCAACAATTATTATCATTGTCTTTGATGACATACATTACAGGATTCTGTTTAGTATTTATTTTTGAAATTACAAAGACTTCATCACTCCAATTTGTATCAAAATTTTTAATAAATGGTGATGCACTAATTTTACTAATTCTAACATGGTCACCGACTTTATATTTAGGTTTTGCAATTTTTACAGATTTCTTAGAAGTCAATGATGTTTTTGATGTAATATCAACCGGTCTCAATCCATTCAGTCCTCGATGTGATGAATGATTATAACTTGTTATTATTTTCGGTAAAGCATTTACCCATTTTTTATTACCTTGATGCACGAACAATTTCTTTAATCTATCTCTCAATGTTCGATTAAATCTTTCAACATGGGCAGCTTTGTATTGAGAATGTACCGAATAGTGATTTATTTTCAGTTTATCGAGGATTTGCTTAACTTTGCTATTGTAGAATTCTTTACCTAAAATAATAATAATAATAATAATAATAATAATAATAATAATAATAATAATAATAATAATAATAATAATAATAATAATAATAATAATAATAATAATAATAATAATAATAATAATAATAATAATAATAATAATAATAATAATAATAATAATAATACCTAAATCTGTTTGCAAGTTATTAGGATGTCCATCTTTAAATAAAATATTAATTGCCTTGGACATTTCTTCTGCAGATTTTGCCTTGACTGGTATTGCTCGTGCAAACCTGCTGTATACATTAATACATGTTAAAATATATTTATTCCCATTGTTAATTTTCGAATAAGGTATCATCTCCATCAAATCCATTTGCCATAAATCGTCAATACCGAATGTTTTATATGCTCTTGTTGGAAATCTTTTCCGCATTGGTTTGTTCAAACTGTACGCAAGCTGGTCTGATAACCACTTCTGGGTTTCTTTTTTCGAATTCGGAACTCTTTTCTTTAATTTTGCCACTCCACCGAAACCGGCTTCGTCTTCTGGGTTCGTCCAAATCTTCTCCATTACAACAAGAAGATTTAAAATTAAATTTAATGTCGGGCAATGAAGGATTAGCACCCATTGTTTATGTTTGTGTAACTCCACCTAATAATGATAATGCCAGAGGTATCAATGCACCAATAAATCCACCTTGTTGTTTATATATAATTTTCCTCATTTGCTTACGATTTTTATTATTTACTAAAGATAACAATGGTTTCCTATGTTTGCTCAATAAATGCTTTTTTGATTTACTGATTTTAATTTTGCCTTTGACTACTTTAAGTATAATATTGAGTAAATCATCGACAACAAAATTTGGGAATGATTGCAATATATTCATTCTTTTCATACTCGGGGCCTTTAACAATGCATTAAAAAATGGAAAACTGCGGTGATTTTTAACTACTTTTTTACTGGTTTTACGGGTTTTACGGGTTTTACGTTTAGGTTTTGGATTTTTCGAAATAAGATTCATTGCAGAGAAATTTTCAGTTACAAGTTTTTTAGACGGTGTATAACTAGTTGTTGGTGGAACCTTTGGAACTTTAATAGTCTTTCTAATACCTTTTCTTAATTTCCTAATATTTTTCACCCTTGCTTTTAGAAACATTATTATTCATAGAGGTTTTGAACTTTGTTTATAAACCATGGCACCTTTTGGGTTGAAAATATCTGTTTTTACTCGTAAATCATCGGGACATTGTTGTGTGAAATCAAGAAATATATATCCATGAGGTATTTTTGTAGCATCTTGAAATGCACTGATAAGAAAATTACGATTGTTAGGGTATGCTTGACGTGCAAGAAAATCAATCACTGTTGCATCTCTAGGATTCTTGAAAATGACTAAATACTGTACATTTAAATTACGTGTTCGATGTGCTCCACCTTGATGAAATAGATTTTGTGTTATGAAAATAACTGTTACACCTACATGTCTGCTGATCTTTGTAAATAAATTATTAAAATCTTTTTCTTTATTAGCTTCTTGATAAAAATCATCGATAATAATGACATCACCTTTCTTTAATCGGCTGGACCAGTTTTTATCGAATCCCTTTACTATTTTCATGTTTTTTAATTTACAGAAACTTGATTGAGTTAATCCATGTTCTTCATCAGCACCCCTATGCCAATAAATCCTGTTGAATTTTGATTTGAATAAATTTGATTTTAGTAATTTACAAACAAATAATGTTTTTCCACTACCACTCGGACCAACGATTTGGTATACTGCATCATTTCTTAATTCCATTTCAAAATTTTATATATGTGTATTTGTTTATATTCAATGATTTAATGAACTCGTGCTCAATTTGTATATAAAGACTAATTTTCATAAATGATTTAATAATGTTAGCAAATATAAATTATCGAGGAAATTTTGATGTATCGAATATGAGGTTCCCACCAGGGAAACCCCAGCAAATTATCGATAGAAGCGGGAAATATCCGATAATATTTTTCAAGACTGGTAAATGTGGAATCATGGGATGTAAGAAACCTTTGGATATTAATAAATTACAATATCGAATAATTAATATTATAATCCAATCAATTACCGTTACTATGGATATGGGACATAGTATCAATCTATATAACATGTCGAAAAAATGTGATTGTATGTTTGAACCGGAATTGTTTCCGGCACTAAGACTATTAAAATATAACCCTATATGTGTCAACGTGTTTGCTAGTGGAAAGGTTGTCATGTTGGGGTTGAGAAATTTGGAGTATAGAGAATTTGTTGATAATGTTCGAAATGAGATAATTTCATTGGTCGATTTCTAATTGGTTAATTTCTAATTGGTTATTGATTGATTTAAACAAACGGTTTGTGTTTAGAATTCATTTATTTCACTATGTACAAAATACCAAGCGCTGCGAATTTAATAAAAGAAATAGATGATTATGGTAAATTTTTATTTTTTGTTTACAAGTTTATATATTATATTTTTTCAGAAGAATATGCTGCAGTTATGCTAAAGAAATTAGCATTTTATTATCCAGAAATCAATGCAGCAGTATACAACAAGCCTGCAGAATTAATCCCCGATTTAGTGTTCAATGCGACGGGGATAAGGATGTTGGAGATTTTCCATCAATTTATGTGGGATGTCAAGATAAATCGATCAATGAAACATGTGGATCCCGAATATTTATGTTATAATAGCTGTTCCTGCTGCAAAGCTAGATATCAGCGATATGTGGAATGGGTTTTGGTTAAAACTCTTCGGGATTTCCACCATATCAAGAACTCATTTTGAATGTTTTTAACAAATAAATGTTATTTAATTTTCGTTATTTAGTTTTTTGATATTTTATATATTTTGATAATAGTAATAATAACAATAATAGTAAAAACATTAATAATAGTAAAAAACATTAATAATAGTAAAAACATTAATAATAATGAAACACATTAATAAATCAGTAAATAGAACATGTAATAATTAAAACACATAAATAATAAATAGAATATTTAACAAAACATGTGACAATGCAACATCAATGCATTTTGAATGCAATTTAAACAAAGACATGCTATAATCTGATTGGTTGATAGGCATGAGTCAAAGGTATAAAAACCCTGTATCATTTAAATTTATTCATTATTCACGATGACCAAGAAAATTTCAAGCACCGAAAAACCTAAAGAAATGGTACAACCAGTTCAAATGTTCCACAACTACAAAATGTATTTTTTGAAAGAAGAAATCAATATGAAATTGGTTGCACCAGTCAAGCTAATTCCAACTAAATTTGAATTCTTATCCGGCACGCTTTCAATGATTGATGTCAAAACTATTGATGATGTTTTTAAACGGATAGATTCGAATCTATCATGTAATCAACATGCGTGGTTCAACAATAGATATGCAAGATTTTATGATGCTTTTGATGAAATCAGTTTCAAAGAAAATGAAAATTGGTATATAACAATTGCAATCCAGGGATATAAAGTTGATAATAATGATGTATATTCTCCTATTTGGAAAATTATGTCTGCTAGACTTTCACAAATATTTTAATGTTATATTTAATAAATGTATTAGTCAGATTTGTTTTTCTCTTTATTAATTGCAACATAAATGCAAATGACATGCAAATTTAACAAAGAAAATCTATAAACAAACTTATAATATAGTTTTAAAGTGATGAAAATGACTGCAGAAAAAGGTTAACATGATTAATTAATTACCGAATTATTTATTATTTAGAATTTTTAATCAACTTTTTGTTGGAAAAGTTAGCAGAAATATCTGGTGTGAAAATTGAGGACATATTATCTATTACAAATGTCTTAAATATCGGCTGGTTAGTTGAGAGTCAAGATACAGGATTTGATGATGAGGAAGAAACTCAAAAAACCGATACTCAAGAAATTGATGAGGAAATCTATGAACCTATAGATGAACCTATAGATGAGCCTATAGAGGAACCTATAGAGGAACCTAAAGATGAATCTAAAGATAATATTACGAATGATTGTATTGATCATGTCGTTGAAAATATAATGAAATGTGGAGATGACGACTGCGAATGTGTTAATTAATAAATCTTAGTTAATTAGTGTTTGTAAATTTATTTAAAATTTTATTTAAAAATCAAACAAAATAACTATATTAATTTTTATTTAAAAAATCGCAATAAAAGATAAAAAATAGCAACACCTGTTGCAAGTTTTACATAGTTTTTAAATTTTCTTTTCTGTTGATCTATTTCCTTCGCATTTCTGGCGAGTTGATTCAGTACGCCCCATCCGCCATTGGCTTCAATCCATGGTTTAAACTTTGAATTGATTATCTAGAAAATATATATTAATAAAATATAGATTATAAAAGTATTACTTCTTGAGACCACTGATAATAATGTTCAGAGTCCCATAGACTTCTTTCGATTATTATCTTCATATAAGCGAACCCTACTAGTATTCGGGTCCACTTCATCTCCTCGTCGCATAGGCAGTTAAAAATCCTATTAAAATAGAATTTTTTCGTTTCGAGGGAATCGGAATTGAGTACATCCTCATAATCAATGTGATTTCTTTCTATAATCCTTTCGGTCCGATCGACCAGGAAACTGAGGCTTTCCATAATATTCCTGTTGACGAGTTCGCTTAAAAGATTTTCCATAAAATGAGACATTTTTACAATAATTTAAAATATGATGTTTTATTTATACTAATACTGTATGATTTTGATTGGTTGATAGACTATAAATGTAAAAGAAAGGTTTTGATTTGATACACCATGAAAACTATATCCATATTGCTAATTATTATAACGAGTGTGTGCTCACACAATACAACAATAACAGTGGAGTCTTTTAATAAATCAATATGTGTTTGTCCGAATACAGCCAAGTTGATGGATATTTTATATATTCTCGACAAACCAAAATGGTCAAAGCATCCAGGAAAAAGAATATCTCAAAGATTGGAGAATTTAGAAAACAGTTATGAACTATCATTTGAATATATACAAAATATTAAAATTAAATTGATTGATCATATTGAGGTTTTCAATAACTCTATTGTTGAAAATAAAAAGAATATGAAAATTATTGATAAGAAGCATGATTATTTATTAAAAAAGATTGAATTATTATTAAGAGAAATCCAAACAATCAAAGGATCAATAGAATATCTGAAAATCAATTCAACGTTACCAATTTCTAACAATATTGCTGCGAATAGTAGTACATCAATATTTAGTTTACCTTTGTTAATTTTACATTATTTTATTGTTTAAATAAATGTATGTTTTGTTGATTTGTTGATTTGTTGAGCGTGACCAGTACCCTTGTGAGCATTACCCATAGGGGGACAAAATATTTTGTCGGATAGACTCGGAGTATATAGACTCGGAGTATATAGATTAATACTAATAATAATAATAATAATAATAATAATAATAATAATAATAATAATAATAATAATAATAATAATAATAATAATAATAATAATAATAATAATAATAATAATAATAATAATAATAATAATAATAGTAACAAGATATATAGCTCATTCGAAAGGTCTTGGATTGAGCTTTAAAATGAGCTATCGATTATTAATTTTCGTTGACGGGAACTTTGACAAAATTAAAAATAAAATAATAATATTTTTTAAAAATAATAATAAAAATAATAATATTTTTAAAAATAATAATATGACCTTGATGACTCATCGCGATGACTCATATGACCTTGGGAATGACCTTGGATGAGTCATGCGACCTTGAAAATGACCTTGATGAGTCATAGGATGACTCAGGTGACCTTGAAAATGTCCTTGAAAATTTTTATGAGTCAAAGTATGAGTCATATGACCTTGAAAAATTTCTGATGAGTCATAGTATGAGTCATATGACCTTGAGAATGACCTTGAATGAGTATTATGACCTTGAAAATGACCTTGGATGAGTCATACGACCTTGAAAATGACCTTGAATGAGTCTTACGACCTTGAGAATGACCTTGAATGAGTCATGGCCTTTGTTTAAATGACCTTGAAAATTTTTATGACTCATCGGATGAGTCATATGACCTTGAAAATGTCCTTGATGAGTCATGGTCTTTGGGTAAATGACCTTGAAAAATTTTTTGACCTTAATGAGTCATATTATGAGTCATATGACCTTGGAAATGACCTTGATGAGTCATGGGATGAGTCATGGTCTTTGTTTAAATGACCTTGAGAAATTTGATGAGTCATCGGATGAGTCATGGTCTTTGTTTCAATGACCTTGATGAGTCATATGTCTTTGTTTAAATTTGACCTTGAAAAAAATGTACTTTTACACTTCGAATTTTTTTAAAATTTTACGACCGGGGGGGGGGGGGGTACTGTGCTAGCGGTGCCCTGTGCCAGCGGTGCCCAATCCATCTACTAGCGTGTTCTTGAAGATTTTGATGACATTATTTCGTAGAGTCGAGAAGGTGCAGAGGATGATGTAGACTCGAAGTCTCTCAGAACATTGGGTTGAGTGCGAACGTGATTCCTGTTTCCGTATTTCGCATTACCGTGAGGAAATTGAGCCGCAATAAATTCGTTTCCTTTATATTCGATGACGATCAAATTTGGCTTATCCAGACGAGTGCTGTGCAAGTGAAGTCACCTGACATTCTGATATGACCATCAAACACTTTGAAGGATATTTTGGAAATAAATCCTTCTCCACACTTTCGATTTTTGAAGTATCCATTTTGCCTCCATCTATAACTATCTGCCCTTCAGTCACTTTTCTTTGAATTTTCAGTCTAAACATAAAAATAGGTAATTTCGTCTTTTGGAAGATTTACTGGAACGGAACAAGTTGGAAGAGATTCAAGCATATCATAAATAGCATCATGCTTTCTATTTTAGATAATTAAAAAAACTAATTCTCTTTTGATTCCACTGAAGCCGGAATTTGCTATTATAAATTTATTTAAATTTATTTAAATACTCTATGTTCGGTTAACTCTAAATATATTCTCATTAAAAGGCTTAAGCATTTTAAGGTCCAAGGATTTTTTGTATACAAATCCGGGCTCTCGTTCAAAAAGCCTGTGCTGCAGTGGGTAACAGAGTATTTTTCAAAATCATACTATAGTGAGGAGATATGGTCCCAAGATTTTTTGTACACGAAATCCGACTCTCAACACAACAAAACTCATTGCTGCCGTGGGCTACAGTGTATTTTTTAAAATGCATACTATAGTGAGAGGTGTCTTTGACTGTAGAGATTTTTTGTACACAAAATCTGGCCCTCGTTAAAAAAGTCAGTAGTAGTGTGTATCTATCCCTAACGACCACAAGCCTCCCACTGTTTTCATGTTTTATACCTATTTTTCCCCCATAAACGTAAAAAAAAACACTTAAAACCTTAAAAACCTATATCTTTTAATTTCTTTATTCCGAAGACATTTTGCTTTCAAAATAAAAACTTAAAAAACAACAAAAATATTAAAAAAACAACACAAAATGTTAATAAAACAGGGAAAAAAAATACTGATAAAACTATGAAAAACGTTTGTCGGCTTGCGGTCGTTAGGGATAGATACACACTACTTGCAGGTCGCCAGTTTATCAAGTCGCCAGTTTATCAAGTCGCCAGTTTATCAAGTCGATAGTTTGTCAAGTCGATGATGCAATCGCTGCGGTCTTGGCAAGTCGACAGCTTGGTAAGTCGACAGCTTGGCAGGTCGATAGCTTGGCAAGCTGCTAGAATATAAATATAAAAAAAATAAAAAAAAAATAAAAATAAAAATAAAAAAATAAAAAAAATAAAAATAAAAAAAAATAAAAATAAAAATAGAAATAAATATATAAAAATTTAAAATTTAAAAACAACGTATCCAGTAAAAAATTTTTTTCTAAAAATGAATTGTAATATTTGCAATAAAGTTTTTAAAAATAAAACAGGATTAATTTCTCACTATAAATCGAAAGCTCACTTACTAAAAGAAAATAATCTTAATGACACAAATTCAAAAGTTTGTACTAAATGTAAAGGAAGATTTCTACATTCTGGATATAATAAACATTTTGAAAATTGTATCGGGAAAAATAGAGAAATATTTACATGTCCTCATTGTAACTTTTCAACAAAACTAAATTTCTATTATTTAAGACATTTAAAAGAATGTAAAAATAAAAAACAAAATTCTGACGTTGAAGAATGTCATTCAGAAGGAGAACCTGATCATGTTGAAAGAGAAAAATACAACTGGGATGATTTTAATCATATAGATGAATTTCAATTAAAAATTAATGGACCTGCAACCCCTGGAGAATATATAAGGAGAAATAAAAAAAATATTAAAAATTCTTTCACTGAAGCTTTAAAAAAATTATAAACCAACAAGGTATAATGTTATAAAATATAAAATTACAATCAAAGCAAAATATTGGAGAGGACCAGAAGAAAAGACAACTCCTTTAGATGTTGAAATTGGAATACCTTTTAAATATTTATTTTCAACTAGAGGATTTAATAAAAGCATCAAAGAAATAATTCAAGCAGTAGAAGCAAAATAAGAAGAGGTTGAAAATGAATTAGGAGATTCAAACTTAGTATTCAACTCTTTCCAAACTTTAGTGATTGATTATTGGAGAGGATTACCACCTAATCCTAAATCTTATATTCAAACACCCTTTAGATCTAGGGTTGTTATAAATGTACAGAATAAGGATAACAAATGTTTCATGTGGTCAATACTTGCATATTTACATCCTCAAGCTGAAAACCCTCAAAGAGTTTCAAAATACAAACAATATGAAAATGAATTAATATTTCCCAAGGGATTCACCACACACCCAATGAAACTAGAAGACATTCCAGAATTTGAAAAACTAAATAATCTTAAACTTAATATTTATGAACATGTTAAAGGATGGGGGCATGGAAGGAAAGATATTATTCCAATTTATATTTCTGATAGTGATAGCACGAGGGAGATATATCTTTTAATCTTGGAAGAAGGAAATAATCAACATTATGTTTTAATAAAAGACTTTCAAGCTTTTACATCACCAGAGAATCCAACTAGTGGAGGAGGAACATGTAAAAGATGTCTTCATTATTCAACAACTAAAAACTCTATGATTAAACATGCAAGATTTTGTGAAAAAGATGATCCAGCTTTAATTAGAATGCCTACAGATCCCAGGATGTATTTTAAAAACTTTTCAAATTTATTACAAACATTAGGAGTTGTCTATGGAGACTTTGAATCTATAAATCGTAAACAAGATATAATTATGCAATATTTAAAAATAATAGAAAAATATAAACTCATGGATGAATGGAAAGCCTCTAAACAGAAGATGAAACCAGAGAGGAAGAAAGCCTTTCTAAGAAAAAGAAATAAACCTAATAGTGTTAAAAAAACTAAACAATTACCATCTGCTTATAAATTATTATTTAAAAGTAATTATCCTGAACTCATAGAATCTAGAGAATATGCATTTCAAGGAACTTCAGAAGATGTTTTAAATCATTTTACTAAAAGTATAAATGATCTAGAACATGAAATATTTAAAATATTAAAAACAAAGTATCCTCAAAAAATTTCTAATCAACAACAACAAGAATATGAAAATACTTCCAACTGTTGGATGTGTAAACAAGACATTCTTCCTGATGATAAAGTTATAGATCACGATCATTTAAAAAAGGAAAATAATTATCGAGGAGCAGCCCATAGAAATTGTAATCTTAATTGTCATACTCCTAAATTTGTACCAGTTATATTTCATAATCTTTTTGGTTATGACATACATCTATTTATTAAACATTTAGCAGAAAATGCTAAAAACTCTTTCAAAGTTATAGGACTTACAAAGGAAAAATATAAATCAGTTGAATATGGAAAATTAAAATTTATAGACTCGTTAAACTTTCTCCAAATGTCTCTAGATGGAATAGCTAAAACAATGAAAGCAGGAAATTTTAAAATCACTCGAGAATTCTTGGAAAAAAATAATATCCCCCCAGAAGAATATCCTACATGTTTAGCAAAAGGAATATATCCCTATGACTATGTTGATTCATTTGAAAAATATAATGAAACAAAATTACCAGAGAAAGAAGATTTCTATTCCCAACTTCAAAAATCTCATATTACAAATCAAGAATATTCTCGAGCAAATAAAATGTGGGATCTTTTCAACTGTAAAACTTTAGGAGAATATACAAGTATGTACTTATCCCTAGATGTTTATATTCTAGCAGATTGCTTTGAAGAATTTACAAAGTCTTTTGTTCCTAAACCTTATAATTATATAACAGCTCCTTCTTTAGCTTGGGATACTATGTTATATACCATTTGGACTTCAGATCTTCCAGAATCTGATAAAATTATAGATCTTTTAACCGACCAAGATATGTTTAATCAAATTAAAACAAACATTAGAGGAGGAGTATCTTCAGTAATGGGGAATAGAGAAATAAAAGCTAGAAATGCAATAACTACTAGCCGAAGAATCTCTAAACACCCTGATCCATATATAAAACTTAACAATGAGGAACTAAAAGAAGTATTAGAAGGAATGAAAAATCCTCTATTTATACTTTATATAGATGCAACAGCTTTATATTCAGGAATTATGACTCAATATTTACCAATGAGTGACTTTCATGAAATATATCCTCCAGAATGCCCCTCAGAAGAAGAATGCCCCTTAAAAGACCTTATGAAAGAAATACTTTCAACTCCTAAAGATTCTCCAATAGGATACTTTGTAGAATGTGACCTCGACTACCCAGATGATATAAAATCAGGAACAAGACATTTCCCTTTAGCTCCTATAAGAAGAAAGATTGATATCAACGAACTTTCACTCTGGCAAATCTCACAAGATAAACCTCCAACAATGAAACTTCTTTGTGATCAAACAGATCGAACTTATTATCTTTGTCACTATAGACTCCTCCAGTTTTATCTTTCACAAGGAATGATATTAAAAAAGTTCATAGTGTCATAAGATTTAAACAAGCAGCATTCATGAAGACTTTCATCGAGGAGAACATTCGTTGTCGAAACATTGCAAAAAGAGAAGGTAACCTTTTAAAAGACAATAATTATAAACTTTTAAACAATTCAGTCTTTGGAAAGATAATGGAGAATGTTGATAAATATACTCATATTGAACTCCTAACAAATACCCCGAAAGATATAGCCCGTTATAATCGTATGCTAGGAAAGCCTACATTTAAAAACGCACAAGTATTTTCTGAAAGTCTTACTGCAGTAGAACTAAAGAATTATGAGAAAACATATAATAAACCAATATTTATTGGCTTTGCAATTTTAGAACTTTCAAAATTACAAATGTATGAAACATATTATAACATCTTACAACCTATATATGGATCGAATATAGCAATGCATGCAATGGATACAGATTCAATGTTTTTAACAATAAGAACTCACGATTTACAAAGTGATATCTCTGAAAATCCTATACTTTCAAATTTAATAAATTCATCTGGAGAATTATTTTCGTTTAAAGATGAAAAACCTTTTACTCCTATAGAAAATGGAATATTTATTCGTGCTAAACAATATTCATATGAAACATTTACAAATCCTAAATTTGAAGAACATACATTTATATTTAAAACCCCAGAAACAGAAGAAAGCATTACACATAGATATCCTATATTCCCTAAAGGACCTGACGGACAGGGAGAAAAACCTGTAAAGGATAACAGATGTAAAGGAATTCAGAGATGTGTAGCAAAGAATCTTTCTCATCAAGATTATATAGATACATTGAATCCAAATCATAAAGATAAAATTGATGAAATACATCAACTTAAAAGTGAAAAGCATGATATTTACTTGATAGAATCCCAAAAAGTATCATTATCAAATTATGATGACAAAAGATTCATACTAAGTGATTTAAAGACAACTCTTCCTATAGGAAATAATTTAATACCGATAATAAAAAATCTTGATAGATTGAATCAGTTATATGGTACAAAGATTACTGATCTTGATAGATTGAATCAGTTATATGGTACAAAGATTACTGATCTTGATATTTATAATGTTGAAATCATTTATCCTGAGAGAATTGAGACACCTTTATATTCTCAAGTTTTTAATCCTATATGTTTAGAACTTAAATATTTTAATACTGATCCTGAATATATAAAAGGTCTAAGTGATAAAGAATTTAAAGATCATAAAGAGGTTCTAAAAACTAATTTCGAAAAGTTAACATCAGATTCTATCAAATGATTTTTTTCTTTTAAAAATGTCAACAATTAATTTAAGAGTGACAACATCAACCTTTTGAAGGGCAATAAATTTTTTTATGTATGATTCTTTAGCCACTTCTCTCGTTTAATTTTTTTAGAATATTCATTACTTATAACATTAGCCACTATGCCCTCCCTTTTTAATCTTATAACCTCATTTTTAATATCTTGTATTATTTGATTTGATTTCATTATTTCTTCGTCTGTTAGGATTCCATCTTCCAAAGCTTTTAATTGAAATAAAAATAATTTAGAGATTCCTAATTCTATTGATAAACAAACTTCTCTATATAAACTTTTCTTTTTAGAAGTATAAGATAATGAAACTATTTCAGTTAAGAAACCATCAGCTACAGAAATACTTCCAAGTATTACAGGTGCTATTGTTAAAACTGGTAAAGTTATAGGTAAAATAACTGTTAATATTGCAGATGTAAATCCTAAAGAATAACCTATAATTTTTAAAACTGTATTCCCTTTATTCCATCTATTTTTAACCTTTTTATAATGCTTTAATAAATCTTGTAAATGTAAGGTTTCTGATTTAAATTCTTTTACTCTCATAATTTCAAGTTCTGTGGGAGCCGAGGCCTTGGAACCTTTGTGACCTTCGGAATAATATCCTGATGATCTCAATTCTGGAGGGACCTCTGGGTAAATTTTTTCTTCTCTTACTTCTTCCATCTTTTGGACTTTGTCCATTTTAATAATTAAAAAAATAAGACTTTATTCTTCTGAGCACCATCTGGTACCAATACTCGGATATCAAAAGAAACTCTTGTTGAGAGGATATCTTTATACAATTCTCTCAATGCTTTACGAACTTCATCAACATCAACCTTTTTTTCATAAAATATTAAATCTATATATTGTACAAGTGTGCTTTTAAAAATAATATTCTTACTTTTAACTTTATGTAGTCCATGTGAATGAGTATTAACATACCAATCTCCGTGTGGTAAATCATAACTAGTCATTATAACATCACCCTTTTCAAGCTTACTATTATAATCACATTTCACAAACCATTTCATTCTTTCATTATCATCATCAAACAAAAAGAAATAAGGATCAATAATCTTTACAACCATAAAAACACCCCATTCTTTACTGTTTGTTGTTATTAAACTTGGTTCTATAAAATGTTTATATGTATGGGGTAATAATGTTTTATTCTGTTCTAATTCAGCAGCTCTTTTTCTAATACTATGTGTGGTGTTAATGTGTGTTCCATGAGACTCTAAATTTGAAATTCTTTTATTAAATGATGTAATCATCTCATTTATTATATTATATATTGTATTAAATTTAGTATTCATAATTTGTTTATCTTTAGAATTTAATATGCTAGTATTTAACTTTACAACTTGTTCAGTTAACAGACTTTGTAACTTGTCAAATTTATCATTAAATCGTTGTTCGATATTATTAAGCTTTGATTCCATTGAATCAATTTTTGTTGTTAATGAACTTTCAATTCTTGTTGTTGTTAAATCAGTATATTTTTTAACACCATCTACATATTTCTTATTAACTGCATCAGCTTCATCAGTTGGAAAAAATAATTCTTTTATCTTGTGTCCATTTAAAATTAAATCACCCTTCATTGAATCACCTCTTTCATTAATATATTTATTTTCTGTTAAAGTTAATATTTCTTCTGTATTAAACCCTGTTTTTATTGTTCCACCACCTCTATTACATGGAATATAAGAACTCATTTATTAATAATTTAAAATGAATCTTCAAACCTGTTTCAAATGTAAATACATTGAAATCTCTTCTCCATTAAAATCAATCAATTCTCCTTCTTGATTAAGAATTTTAAAATTAATATCCATTATATATTTTCTACATAAAGGTAAATAATTTGGAGGATTCATTCTTTCAACTATTTTATATCCCATAGGAACTGTGTTTGAGGGAAAGGAATATAAAACATTTGTTTGTTTACCATTATTATAAGAACCAGTTATACAATCGCAATGAATATTTATTGTGTTTGTATTTATTATTTTTATAATATTTTCTGATGTTATATTCTCAACTACAGGTGTGATATAATGGTTTCGTGTAAATCCTAAAATTGTTCTAAAGAAACTATTATTTTGAAAATGAATTCCTATATTCTCTTAAGTCATTATACATTTTGAAGTTGGTAAATCCATTTTAATTTTAATGACTCCATTTGTTTTTTTAGAAAGTATATTATTTAAATCTTTTATCTCATAAGCTCCGGGTTCGATTGTTATTATAATCTTATCTGTAGATTTTGGGCTTATATAATAAAATATGTTATTATCTTTAGTTATATTAAAAATAGTATTATAAGCACAAAACCATAATAGTCCTAATTCATAATTTAAATTTTGATCTAATTTAATTGAATCTTGAAAGTTTATAGTAAAGTCTGATTCTTTTGAATTTATAGATAAAGTTCTTGAATATTTATCTGACATTATGTTTACCATCTTTTTTAAATTATCTTCCGGAAGGTTGCGAAGCTCCATTTTCATAGTATAGATTTTAAATCATTATAAATTTCTTGGATTAAGGAAGTGAAACCTTCTCCTTTGGATTTATTCAATCTATACAAAACATATAAGCTTAAAATACCACATATTTTAGTATTATTAGGTTGAACTTGTAAAGAATTAAAAGTGTAGTCCGAGAGATAGTCTTCAACTTCTTTAGTGGGTTTAATCCCAAAAGAATCAAAGTATATAGATTTATTATATATACAAACCCAATGAGATCCTTTTTCATTTGAATTTTGATAATTTATAATGATATTCTTTGGAGTGTCTTCTTTCAGACTCGACAATTCATCATTCATTAATATTTTTATTTTTAAATTTAAATAATCTGCATAATCTTTTAAATCAAAATTTGTTTTTGTATTTATTCCAAATGTTTTTAAAAAATCTAATATTGAAGGAGTCATTTTATATTTTATAACTTCGTATTTATAACTTCGTATACTTATTAAATTTATCTTTTGAAATTATTCCTTGTTTTAATAATTCTTTAGAAATCTTTAAAATATCAGAATCTAAATTATTATGTCCTGCTTTTTTAGCTGCTAATAGTTTTCTTAATTCAATAAAAAGATTGATTGGGTTTATCTCCTTACCCTTTCCCTGGCCCTGACCCTGGCCCTCTCCTTCTGTGACAATATAACCCCTTTCATTTTTATTTAAATATTTCTTTAAATCTTGAATATGTTTTGCTTTAGCACTACCATGTACTAATTCTATTAAATTTAAATATTTTTTAATTTCTAGAAGATCAACATTCTCTGAGGGATATCCACAAACTAATCCATAAAAATCATATGTAAATTCAAAATCTAGGTGTTTAGTATTATAAACATTTTGTGAATGAATACGTGATTTATTTTCTGAATTTAAATATAACAGAAAGTCATGTTTATTAATTGTTATTATTTGATATCCTTCAACATTAATATTAAATGTAGGTTTAATTGTTTTACTTAAACTCACATTAATTTTAGGATCAAGTATAAGAGGTTTTATATTTAAATCTTCCAACCATGGTAATTCTTTTAAATCTTGTTTATCTTCCAACTCTTTAAATTTTAAAACTTCTAACTCTTTTATGGCTTTAATTGTTGGTCCTTGTTGTTGTTGGATTACCTCATTTAATATTATAGATTCAGCGTGTTGAGTTGTATCTTTTTTATTATATTTATCTTGTTCTGATTGTAATTTTTTTAAAAGTGCTAATCTTTCTTCATATACCATTTTAATGGTATTAAAAATGGTATCATTTTGGTAAAGGATCCGTTGGAAAGGGTTTCAAGTATAAACCTTTACCATTTTTAATTTTACAAAGACATCCATTCTTTAAAGATTTACATATTTTTTTAAAATCACGGCCTTTATAAGGATCAAGATAGAGACCCCTTCCCTGATACTTTTGCAGACTCCCCTCATATGGATTAAGATAGAGACCCTTTCCAACGGACTTTTGACCTTCGGACACTCCCCCTTTAGCTTGATCCTTCTTCATTGAATCGATTTCAGTTTGTAGTTTTTCTTTTTCTAGGTCTGTCTTTTGAGATTCTTTAGCTTTTTGAACTGTAGTTGCAATTCCTCCAGCTATTCCAGCAGCACCTGATAAAGCAGCAATGATTGCAGGTATTAAAGCAGCTAATGGAAGAATGCCACCTTCTCTAATACGTTCTTTAACTTGTTCTTTTACATGTTTTCCAATAAAATATTTCTTACCATCAATTACTACTGATTTATTTTTATTTGAATTTATTAATTCTTGCAAAGATTCCTCTGTAGGGTTTTGTGTTGTCATTTTATAATAAATAAAAATGGATACTTGGAAACCAATTTTAAATAGACATAAATCTAAATTTAATAATAAAGTATTTCCTGATAATTTTAGATGCTTAATTATTGGATCTTCTGGATGTGGAAAGAATGTTCTTCTTATGAGAATGTTATTAGAAGATGGTTTTTTGGATTATAATAATTTAATCTTTTATTCTACAACCATTAACCAACCGGAATTACAACTTTTGAAATGTGGATTTGAAAATAAATTAACTAAAAAAGCTATAATTGATATTTTTAAAAATCAACATACATATCCCGAAGAGGTTTTTCATCCTTGTGATATGGTTGATTGGTACAAGGAAAAGATTTTAGAATCAGATATTAGTAATAAAAATGATTATATAGGGGATGGAATCCAGATCTTATTCTCTAATAAACCTGAAGATGTTTTACATTGTGATTTACTTCCTAAAGATAAAAAGAATCTAGTTATATTTGATGATGTTGTTAACATGAAAAATCAAGAGATTCAAAAGAGTTACTTTACACGAGGTAGACATAATAATTGTAATGTTATTTATATATCTCAAACATATTATGCTTTAGATAAAAACTCTATAAGAAATAATTCTAATTGTTTTATATTTTTTAAATTAGACAAGCGTGATAAGAATATGATTTATAATGATTTATTTTCAAATGTTGAACCTGATAAGAATATGTTTGATATGTTTGTTGATAATCTTTGGAAAGAAAAATATAATTATATTTATTTGGATAGAGAAGAAGCTGAAATGTGGAAAAGTTTGTTTTAGGGCTTGTCGACTTAAAAATCTGTTTTCTGTAACTCATTATTATAAAATCTACCTAATATTTTTTCATTATTTAAATCGATGATACCATATGTTATTGGAGTTGTATGATGTATTTTATTTATAATAAAAATTTCATTTGTCCATTTTGCTGTGAATCCTTTTTCAAATTTATTTTTATATTTAAATATTCTTACGCGGTCACCAATTTTAAATTTTGGTTTTATAGGGGTTGTATCAACAATAACATCATTTTCAATATTTACCACTTTAACTGTTTCAGGATTCAAGGAAGCATTTAAAGGTGTTGATTTTATAGAACTATGTACATCATTATTATATTCATTTACAATCTTTTGTAACAATTCATTGTTCCATTTTTGTTTTCCAATAGCAGTAAAATATTTCCACATTTTATTTTTTAATGTTCTATTTAATCTTTCAACCACAACTGCTTTTCCTTCGTTTTCTGTTGAATATAATTTAATATCATTTTCATTTAAAAACTTTGTAAAAACTTTGTTATAAAATTCTGTTCCTTTATCACACCATAAATATTTTGGAATTCTTTGATATTCTTCAAATATATTTTCAAATGCTTCTGTAATTGAATATCCTGTTTTATTTTCTAAACACCTTGCAAAAGCAAATCTTGTATATAAATCTATTACTGTTAAAATTATTTTATATTTTTCAGGGTCTGATGATTTGGTTGGCATAAAGACTAAATCTGCAGACCATGTTTGATCTTTTTCATGTACTTGAACTTTTAAATATTTTTTATTTTTTCTAAATTCATGGTGTAATTCGTTGGCATGTTTTATTTCTGATTCTGTTGGGGTTTGTAAACTAGTCTTGGCTGTACTCTCGGGGGATCTTTCAATCTCTGCTTGTTCGATAATCTTTTTATTAGCAACATCTTTTGCTTTTCTAGGAAGTCCTGCTCCTATGAAAATCTTACCTTTCATTGCTAATTTAACTAGAGCTCTTTGAATCTTTTCCTTGCTTGATGGATTTTGTATATTATTTAAATCATGTATTAAATTCACATCAGCAACATGTCTATCTCTAAGATCTTCAGAGTTGTAAGCAATGTCATGTTTTAAAGCTGCTTGATCAATTCTATTTATTGGTTCTTCTCCTTGTTTAGGATTATTATTTTCATCTAATCTAATATCTAATCTTGTTCCTGGTCCAGTATAATTGTGACGGAATAAATGTCTTTCACCTGGATATTTTTCTGTAGTAAAAGGTTTTAATATTGTAGATGTTGTTTTTGAAGATTGTAGGTCGCCTCCTGTAATATCAACTCTCGTATGTTTTTTAGTTTTAAGATGACTTGCTTTATGGTGTTTTGTAACTTGACAATTACAAGTTTCGCATGTCCAATATTTACTCATTTTAAAAGTTTTTTTACGGGGGAATCTACTTATGAAGAATATACCCTAACATTTTCAATAATTGAAATCTTTCCACCATATAATTTCATTTCTATTTTCTTTTCTTCTAATATTAATGTATATACTTTAGCTTTAAAATTAGAATCCTTTGTTATATGAAGTGTAACATCAACATTATTTATGGCTAGGCTGGTCTGAAAACATTTATACAAAATATAGAATATAAATTTTTGAAATCTTCTAAACTTAATTGCGGTTCAACTTTGAAATCATAACATGTTTCAATATAATTTAGATATGGGAATATGTTTTCATTATTTTCAATATTAAATTCCATTCTATTTATTGGATAATAAGAACTATTTAATTGAATTTGGATTGTTTTTAAATTATCATTTCCAATCTTTTGAATAAACAAGTTGTTATTTTTTTGAAATGATGGATCTGTTTCTTTGAATCCAATCAAGATATATCTTGGTCGGTATGCTAAATTTGCCACCTTTATAGAATATGTTGAACCCTCTGTCATACTAAATTCACTACAGATTCTATTTAAATAATTTACATTTATAGATTTGTTGGAATTTAATCTTTCAAGGAGTTTGATTTCAGAATGTGGGTTTAATGTCCATTCAGGTATATGCAATTCAAGTGTTGATAATTTTAATTTAGCTTTTGTATCTGCAGCTCCATAGAACAATCTTTTATCACCTTCTAGTCTATTACAGATGAGTTCTATAAAAACATTATGGAGCACCCGGTTATAGTTTTGAAGGAATCCGAACAAGTGTTTTAATTCAAAATAACCTTCAAATTTTTTCAACTTATAAAGTTCAACTCTTTTATAGTAAGCATAATTTATATCTAAACCATCTTTATCTAAATCCCCTTTATTAACATCAGGAATCCAACCTGTTAATTCACCATATTCGTTTTTATAATCACAACCAGTTAAAATAAAATTTAACATTGTAGAATATACTCCTGGATGCAAAACAGTTTCAATTTCTGATGATCCTAGTTTTAATCTCATGTTGGAGAATAAATTTGGAAAGAAATTATTTTCTAGGGTTATATCTTTGTTTGCTTCAATTTCTAATTCAATTTTATAATATAATTTGGCATTACAAATATCTATTGGGTTTGATGTTTGAAGAGATTGAAAAACTATATCACCCCTACGATTTAAGTTTGCAATAGATCCTGAAGTTGGCGAGATTTTTAAAATATCATTTTTCTTGATTTCATGAGTAAATTCTTTATTATAATCAAGATTTAATTTATTTTTTTCTTGAATTTTAAGATTTATATTATTCATTTTTATAATAAAAATTTAAAAAATGATAAAAATCCGAACTCCGATAGCGCAGTGGGCTAGACTGGCACAGTGGTTCAAATGGATAACGGTTCAAATCCTAACTACGGTTAGTTTTTTTTTAACATAAAATAATATTAAAAATTTGAAAATAATATTGAAAATGTTGTGGGTATCTTAGATTTATATTTTATTTTATTTATTTTTATTTTATTTTATTTTTTTATTAATTAAAAATTTAAAAAATGACAAAAATCCGAACTCCGATAGCGCAGTGGGAATAGACTGGCACAGTGGTTCAAATGCTAGCGGTTCAAATCACTTCTGAGGTTAGTTTTTTTTCAACATAAAATAATATTAAAAATTTGAAAATAATATTGAAAATAATTTTTGAAAATAAATATTAAAAAAATATATAGTGTGGGTATCTTAGGAAATAAATCTTGTATATTTTATTTATTTTATTAATTAATTATTTTTTAAACATAAATATGAAAAAAAAATATTGAAACGGGTGATGGTGGCGAACCGGTAATTATCGCCACCAGTCTTTCGAACACCCCCGGATCGATTCTATAATGTGCACATTTATTTCTTGGTTGTTTTCGGACCTCTTTCGGATTCGCTTTCGAATTCATTTGTACTTTCGAGCAGCACACTTAAAACGCCGATGAAATCGTATTCGAGCGAGAAGCGAATAATAAGGTGTGCTGCTATTATCGGATTGATTCTGATTATGAGTCTGGCCAGCTTGTATATTGGAAGAGATTTGATAAACGAAAGAGGTTGAAATAAAAAAAAATGATCCGGATCAAAAAAAACTGTTGAGAGGACAGTGAAAAAAAAAAAAAAAAAAAAAAAAATACCACTGTCCTCTCAGAGCAGTTTTACTATTTTCATAAAATTTTTTATTCTTCAAGATTAAGATTTATAAAATTATAAATTAGTCAAATAGCAACTTGCTAGTTGACATCCTCAAGTAGTGTGTTTATATCCCTAACGACCGCAAGCCGACAAACGTTTTTCATAGTTTTATCAGTATTTTTTTCCCCGTTTTATTAATATTTTTGTTGTTTTTTTAATATTTTTGTTGTTTTTTTTAAGTCTTTATTTTGAAACCAAAATGTCTTCAGAATAAAGAAATTAAAAGATATAGGTTTTTAGGGGTTTTAAGTGTTTTTTTTTTACGTTTATGGGGGAAAAATAGGTATAAAACATGAAAACAGTGGGAGGCTTGTGGTCGTTAGGGATATAAACACACTACTGTCAGTGATGCAGAGGAGTATTGAGATTCACACTATAGTCAGGGGTCATTTAGAGTCCCAGGATTTTTTCTACACAAAATCCAGTCATCATTAAAAAAGTCAAAGTAATTCAGGGTCTATAAAAGTTTTCCTACCAAAAAATCCGGGTTTCATTTCTAGGTTCCAGAATTTTTGTACATGGAATCCGACCCTCGTAAAAAGCTAAAATCGTTGACCAGGAAAAAAACTTAGGGATCGTGTAGTGGTAATTATAATCATGTTTGCGGCTGCCGATTCTAGATTCCATTAATTGAGCTCTTCTGCTTTACCCCTTTTTTGAAGTTTATCGCTATTAAAATATTGGTAATTAAATTGATATAAATCTGTAAGTTCTTTTTATTTAATCGGGTTTTTGCTAAATATTACAAAATTATGAACTTAAATAACGAAATTGAAAACTTGATTTCGACCGTCGGCACTTTTAAAGTTACACAGTGGCTTTAATAAGAATATTAAGAAGTTCTTTAAAAATTAATTAATTTAATTAATTAGATTTTCCTTGCGTAAAGAAATTGTTATGTTTACCAAAAACAATTCGAAACCCAAGGTAAGAATTTAACGGACTCCATTATTGACGTTTGCGGGGGCAATTTCCGTAAAAGAAAATCTAACATATTCGACAATAAATCGGCTGAACTTCGTCAAATATCGGTTAATATTAAATATCAAAATGTCCATTTTATTTAGGAATATTTATAATCATAAAATCGTCTTATAAGTAAAAAATAAAATGATTGTATGGTTGGGTATGGAAATGGAGGCTAAGATCTCTAATGCAATGATTCATTTGCAAATTTTCGTTTATAGATTTGAATGAAACGCGAATTGGACAATCTCTCATCCAAGTGCCTTGACCTGATAACGTCTTTATTGTTTATTATTCTTTCCCTAGAAACCCAATTTCTCTGGAAATGTTATACAACAGTGCGCATATTGTGATGATACCTATAAGAGGTCAGCTCTCCTCGATTGTCATTTACCAGGTAACAATTAAGTAAAATAAGAAATAAAACTGATAATAAATGTTATATTAAAGAGAGTACTATATGAACTACTAGTTACCAAATTTTTCTGTGTGCAAAGACTCATTAAAAGAATAATTACATACTCATCTTCTGATATCCTCGGTGGCGTATACAATGAAAAGAAAAATAGTCAATTGATAATTGTAATTTAATAAAGAAAGCTTACTTGAAGTAGAGGATGTTACTCATATGATGACATGAGGATGAGAACTGCAAACTTTACGCGCTACTATTGATGCGCTGTTCAGATTGACAACAAAATAAAAGAGTAAATGACAGGAAAACAGCCAGGCTATCACAAGCCATACAAAATAAATTTATCAACCAAATGGCTATTGAAATTACTAAGGATATCTCGAAGGTTGTACAAAGAAAACAATTTTTGCAGTCATTTCTGATGAAAAAGAAGGTTTATGCCGAGATGAGCAGCTAGTTGTATGTATCCGTAGTATTACAGAAAATCTGGAACCTGAAGATGTCCTTGGCCTCTGTGAGATGTCTATTTGCGATCATGAGAGTCCTGGATTTGAAGATCTGTTGAGCGGTATGCATTGACGGAGCAGCATCCGATTCTGGACAGAAGTCAGGAGTAGCGTTGTGTATCCCTATTCACGGTGAAATGCATGCTGTAAGTCTTGCTGTTCAATAGTTCATTCCCATTCAATAGGTTCCCATTCTTCGAAACTTTTAAACCTTGCGATGAAAATCATCTACTTTTGCCGAGACTCTCCTAAGTAATGCGTCATTATGGAAAATGTACTTAAATTCCTGGACTGCCTCCAAGCTAGAGTGCTGCCTCTTTGTCCAACTTTTCATCATGAAATTCCGTACTCTTGATAGAAGAATAAAGATGCTTCCAATGTTGATTGAAGGGCTCTAAGGAATCGAAGAATATGCCAATAAAATGGATGTTCGCTTGAAGGCGGCTGGCTTCCAAGTAATTTTAAGTGAGTACGACTTTTCTGGTTGCTGGATTCTCGCCGCATATCCGAATGCAGAGACCCTTCTGAACTTGGCTAAGATAAATCCGGACCAAATTTTCTAGGAAATTTGGAAGAAAGCATTCGAATTTTCAGTGAAAACAAAGCGTTTGCACAGTACTTTCTTGCAGACAAGCAACAGCTCCAGAAGGTTTTCAGGCTAGTCACCACATGTTTGCCACAGTGGTAGAATATATTCGTGCCCAGTAACTTCATGCACTCGACTATGCTATTGGCTGTTTGTAAAATCAAATAGCTAACAAGGACCTCCCGGTTTTACCTTCTATCGAAGGTCTTCTAAATTAAACTTAAACTGGAAATCCTTCAGCCATAGCGACATGGATATTGTGTGCGGCATGAATCTCTATAAGAAGTTGGACAATTTAAATATACAGTGGTAATTCAAAATGCACATATTTTTTTCTCTATTCTCAGTAAAAATTTTTTGTAATTCTGAATAAACATTGGCGTTATTGGAAAGTTTATTTTCTAATTTAAATAGTTGATACGAGCAGCGTGAATATGGTATCATAAAAAAATAAAAATAATGAAATAATAATGAAACAAGATTATGATGGGACCGTTACTAAAATAACTATAAACTTTTCGAGGTTTCAACCGATTTATCATAACTGTTTTGTCATAACATTTCATTTAGCTTGCTGGTTCTTACCACAATTTAAAAATGCTTCTGGCGTTTCTCTGTTGCACAACTAGCACGCATAGAATATCCGTCACTGTTGAAATATTGTAAGAAGTGATATATGGTAAGTTAAATTCGGTGAGAAAATATGAAATATATCTGGCATATATAATGCGGACGGGAAAATATCATAGCATAACCTGCTAGTTAAGCTGGTAAATACGGTAAATAAAATCAAAAGACATCCATATATGCAATTTAGTATAGTTTCTATTGAATAATGTAATAAGAAGTCAATGAACCATGAATTTTCAAATATTAGCTGATTTATTTTTAAGTTTGATGGCCTTGTTATTTTGGTGTATCGCTATAAGTGGAGAAAAATGGGGATGTGGAAGTCTATGTACAACATGTGGAAAATTTTTCTATAACCAGTCTGCTCATGGAAGATATTTTTGTGTCATTTTAATATGTATAACAATAATGTCCGGAATAGCTTGCCTGGTGGTCTATATTTTAATGTATATTATTTTTATAATAACGAATCCGACATCCAGGTTTATAAGCATACAGCATGTCTTTATCCTTGTTGGCACATGGTGCCTATTGGTTGGTTTGTCAGTTTTTTCAGCAATTTATGAAAAGGTTTTATGGTCTTATTCTTTCCTATTTGTAGGATCAGCTTGTTTTGTTTCAACAGCATTTTATTACATTCTATATCATCCTTGGTAAATTTTGAATAAATTCCGATTTTTGAAATAAATTGACAAAAAATTCTTAAGCCAAAGAATTTGAGAGGAAATTTTAATTAGGTCAAAGTGGAAATATTTAATTGTTATAAATTTTACATTTTGAAAATATAAATGTAAAAATTTACAAAAGAAGAATTAAATAATGTATGAAAATTCTCATACAAAGTTTTATAATGATATTCTTTATTGTTTTCTGGAAACGATAAGCATAAAGTAAAGAGATATTTGGTGAATTATAAAAATTGGAAAACGAAAGTGGAAATAAATCAAATAGCCAATCAGTGCATTTAGTCGATTAGCTAATCAGTGCAAATAATAAATCAGCCAATCAGTGCAATTTGTCTAAATTTATTTTTAATCTACCGTTTCAAAATTTTCATGGTTAAAATTCTTGAATTATTCGAATAGTTAAATTAAAATGTTCATCACTAAGATTGTATTATTATATTATATTAAATTTTTTTGGATTTTACTTTTTAGTTTTCTAATCCATAATTAATTTAATAAAAAATGTGTTGAGCAGTGCTTTTTTTCAGGAAATAAAGGTGCCGGAACGTATCTGTACTATCCTTTATATGCAAAAAATGACGCTGAAATTAGCTAACAAATAAAATAATTATGCAGGACACAAAATATACACTTATTAGTTATTATAAATGACGTAGTATATTAATGGCGTCTATTTACCTTTAGCGTGTTTTATATAATAGTAATAACCCATAGGAAACACGGAGTTATGATTCACTCGTTTTGGCATACGACTACTACTTTTAATTTGATTGTAATTGACTATTTGAAATGACAAAAAACAAAAACATATGTCAATTTTTTAAAGTCATTCAGCGACTATTTGATTGCGCAATTGCAGCAACTTACTTTTTGTTGCTTTCAGGGATTTTTAGCACAAAAATTTTTTTTTCAGACTATAGTAGGAGGATCTCGATTGATCCAGGGTTTTCCAATACAAAAATTTTATTTTCAATAAAAAAAGGCGATCTTCAGCAAAGGATTATTCAGACTATAGTGAGGGGGTCTCCGTGGTCCTGGGATTTTCAATAGAAAAAGGCGGTCTTCAATAAAAAAGCATGGTAAATTAAGGTCTCATGATATTTTCAATACAAAAAGGCGGGTCTTCAATAAAAAAGCATGGTAATTTAAGGTTTCAGGTTATTTTCAATACAAAAAAGCATAGAAATTTCAAAGTAAATTAAGGTGGGTCTCCTTGGTCCTGGGATTTTCAATACAAAATCCGACTATCACTAAAAAAGCCATGGTAATTTAAGGTCTCAGGATATTTTCAATACAAAAAGTCGAGGATAAGCCAGTACAATTAAGGTGGGTCTACTTGGTCCTGAGAATTTCAATACAAAAAGGGGTCTACACTAAAAAAGCGTTGTAAATCTTTGAATTAAAGTAAATTATGGGTCTAAAAATTGAATTACAATAAAATATGGGTCTAAAATTTGAATTATGGTCTAAAATTTTAAATTATAGTCTAAGATTTTAAATTAAAGTAAATTATGGGCTCCGATTTTTAAATTACAGTAAATTATGGTCCAAAAAATTAAATTACAGTAAATTATGGGCTCAGATTTTTAAATCACACTAAATTATGGTCTAAAATTTCAAAATAAAGTAAATTAAGGTCTAAATAAGTTAATTTAAGTAATCAATGGGCTCAAATAAGTAAATTAAGGTTCAAATTTTAAAATAAAGTAAATAATGGGTCTAATAATTGAACTAAAGTAATCAATGGGTTCAAACGAGTTAATTATGATCTAAAAAATTAAATTAAAGTAAAGTAAGGTCCAAATTTTTAGAATTAAAGTAAGTATGGGCTCAGATTTTTGAATTAAAGTTATCAATGGGCTCAAATAAGTAAATTAAGGTTCAGATTTTTGAAATATTAAATTAAGGTTCGAATTTTTAAATTAAAGAAATCAATGGTGTAAAAATTGAATCAAAGTTAATTAAGGTTTAAAATTAAAAATTAAAGTAAATTATGGTCTAAAATTTTCAATTAAAGTAATGAATGGGCTCAAATAAGTAAATTATGGTCTAAAATTTCAAATTAAAGTAAATAATGGTCCAAATTTAAAACTTAAAGTAAATAATGGTCTAAAATTTTGAATTATAGTAAATTAAGGTTCTAAAAAATTAAATTAAAGTTAATTAAGGTTCAAATTTAAAAATTAAGTAAAAATTAAGTCAAAAATTTTAAATAAAAGTTAAATAAGTAAATTAAAGTAAGATTTTAAAATTTATTAACAAAAAGTTTGAATAACCGACAGCTTTTGAAAAATAAAATTTTTAAGATAAATTTTTATAATTATTTAATAATAATAATAATTCAACAACAAACCAACAATCAGATACCAATTACCAAGTACAAGATACCAACAACCAATAACTAGGTAAAAATTGATTAAATTATTGTAAAAATTTAAATTATTTAAAATATACCAAATAAATATTATAAAAATGTAATTTTGGACAGGAAAGAACTTTAAATTCTAGTCATTAATCATCCAGTAAAGAAAAAAAATACTGATCATTAAATTTAATATGAATCAACTAAGTTAATAAATAAGATCTAGTAGATAATTGATTTAGATTGAATAAATAAATTAAAATTAATTAATTTTAATTATTTTTTAAAAGTAATACATGTACTCAAATTGATTGACTGATTGCTCAATATATTCAAAAAATCAGTATAAATTCATTACAATTATCAAAGTCAGCAATCTACAATAAAAATAATTATCATAAATTTCCAAAAGAGACTAGATAACTAATGAAAACATCTAAAAAACCAGTAAATTCATTTAAATGACAATAATTGGTATATCCAAGTGAATTCTCCAATAAAATCATCTAAAAAGAATCATTTCCCCTAAATATATCAATATTTAAAGATTGGTATTTTAATGATAAATACTTGCTAAAGATCGTATATTCTCCTCAAACTAATAAGATTCCTTAAAATACCTTAAATGACTATATTTCTACCCTTAATTCATAATATTACAAATATTTCACTAAAATCATCTAAAAAGCATCAAATTTCCCTGAAATAACTCTATCTTTAAAGATTAGTATTTTATCGATAAATATCCTTAAAAGGTTATATATTTACCTCAGACTAATAAGATTGCTTAAAATCTCATTTAAATGACTATAATTCTAATTTTAACTTTAACTTTAATTCCTACTTTAATTCCTATTAATTTCTATTTTTCCCTATAAAACATGTAAAATAATTTGGTCATTAACCCTAAATAATTTATAAAATCTATTGATAAAACCGGTTATAATTAAATTTTTGTTAATCACTGTAATTTTTTGTAAATCACTGTACTCGAAATTTAAAATAAATAAAACTGACTAGGTCCCATTGAAAGATTAAATTTATCCATTCAATTAAATATATTTATTCCAATGATCATTTTTACAGATATTCAACTGATTTAATTACTAATTAAAATCACACGATAAATTTCTTCCAATAAAGATCAATATTTCTCAACTTTTGTCATTCTCCGTCTAAATAAAGATAAAAATAATTTAAAGTTGATGTCAATCCCAATTATCTGTAAATTTTTCATTGTCAAAACCAAGTAAATTGATCATAAACACTACTTAATAAAACCATGGATAATTAATAGGAAATTTAATAAAACATTGTTCTAAAACATAAATCTAAATTAATATACAATGGATTAATCACAACCTAATAAAACGATATAATTTCACATTATTATTGATTCATAACTGACTAATGTATTACAATTTCCCTTAAAACATTGATATTTTACCAACATCACCCTTAAAAAACATATATTCCCACCTTATCCGATCCCTCATTAAATCCAACCGACTATATCTCCTTAAAAGATCATATTTTCCTATCTTAACCGATCTCTCACCAAATATTTCTACCCTTTTAAACATCTATCCGACTATATCCCTTAATTCTACCCACTTGAATCCTCCTTTAATTCAGTCAATCCTCTAAAAATCCTTAGAGAACTTCAAAAATATGAATTTTCATAAACTGTTACAGACACCAAACATTTTTCCATTGAAATGATTTAGTACCTAAATTTATGTAGTAAAAGATCGAAATTCAATAAAGTTTTCCACGAATATTTACCATCAAATAACTAACTAGAGACGATATATATATATATATATATATATATATATATATATATATATATATATATATATATATATATATATATATATATATATATATATATATATATATATATTGATAATAATTCTTCGTCGATTCAGCCAATCATTTTCAAGAAATAATAACAAACTAAATCATATATTTCAAGTAAATTTGAAGTCCTTGAAAAAGTTAACTGGTTTCTAAGCTTATGTTTTTTAAAAGTTCATCAATGTGTAAATGGAAATATTCTTAGAAAACTATTGAAAATAATTCAAAGTCAAATTCAAATAAATTACAAAGTTATCATCAAAAATTTATTCTATCACTTAATTATTAACCTAATTGTCATTGAAATTAATTTTAATTTAAAATTTAAAAACAATTCAATAAAATACTAATTATCAAGAAATTAATTAAATTTATCACCATTAAAACCTTAAATTTTAAAATATTCTTTCAGTCAACATGAAATTCTAAGAAAATTATTCAATATCCTCATCAAAATTTAACCTATCACTTGATTATTAACCTAACTGTCAATAAAAATACATCCAATTATCAAGAAATTAATTAAATTTACCTTAGAATTAGCATTAAAACTTTAAATTATTAAATATTCATTCAATCAACATGAAATTCACTAAAATAATAGAAATTCACTAAAATAATAGAAATTCACGAAAATGATAGAAATTCACAAAAATAATAGAAATTTATAAAAATGATAGAAATTCACGAAAATGTTAGAAATTCATAAAAATGATATAAATTCACAAAAATAATGGAAATTCACTTGAATATTTAATAAAACCATCAACAAAAAATTACCAATGATTGCCTTAAACAACAAATTTGCCTAAATAATCATTCAAATAAAAGCATTAAAACGCACCAGTACCTTTACGATCAGTACCCTTGCGACATGTTGAATGTGAGTAGTACCCTTGTGAGCAATACCCATATGGGGTCAAAACATCCTGTCGGGTAAACTCAGAGTATATATAATAAAACGAATTAACTCATTCAAATTTATCATTGAATCAGTCAAATTATCACAAATTTTGATAAAAAATCTTATTCTAAAGTGGTAAGCAATTGTAGAATAAAAATGAAAAGAGAATTATTCTTTAAACTTTGATAAAATTAACAATGAAGATGGTAAGAATCTTCATTAAAGTGAGGATATTATTCATTGCTCGATGATAATTCAAATGGGTGAAAATAATTGGTAGAATAATTCATTAATGGATCATGGGAGGTAAAAAATGAGAAGTGGCATAGATAACATGAAGGTTGATAAGAATGGAAATATATTAATTGAATTTATTTAAAATTATTTCATAAAATTCATAAATTTAATAAAAAAAAACTTTTAAAAGAAATATTTATGGGGAGGATATAAGTGATAATTATTAGTGAAAAATCGGGGGATATAAGTGATTAATTAATGGAATATTGAGAATCGGGGGAATATAAGTGAGAAGGATATGCAATTTAAATTATTTTATTTTAAACTATTTTATTACATAACAAGCTGTAAATGGTATTTTAACAACATTTGACCAAATTTTTAAAGTATATATTTTTAATTTTAATTGTATTTTTAAATTGTATATATTTTGAATATCATTCTATTGTTTAATTCCAATAAAAAGTTTAAAAAGTCTATAATGATTAATAAATTAATATCTTGTTAACATTTATTTGAGAATTTAAAAAACTTTACTTAAAATTAGTGAAGTATTTAATTTTGATTGTATTTTATAAGACATATATTTGAGTATTAACTTATTTTGATTGATGAGTTTATTAAAGGACTTTTTGAAAAAAAAGTTACTTTTTATTTCTATTACATAATCAATAAGTTTAAAAAGTCTATAACTGTTAATAAATCAATTTCTTATTTACATTTACTTATAAAATTTTTATTTTTAAATTTAGTGTAAAGTATTTAATTTTAATTATATTTTATAAAAGTCATCTATTTGAATATTTATCTTATTTTGATTGAAAAGGGCAATAACAAATATTATCTTTTATGATAATTGTTTTTGAAATTGAAATATTTAGGGTAAAATAATAAATTTAATATTAAATAGCTAATATTACAATATTAAAGGACTTATTCAACAAAAAAAACTTTTTATTTCTATTGTCTTATTTCATCAATAAGTTTAAGTAAAAAAATTAATTTCTTATTTACATTATTTGAGAATTTGAAAACTTATAAAATTTTTATTGTATTTTATAAGACTCATGTTTGAATATTAACTTATTTTGATTAAAAAGGGCAATTGTTTTTGAAATTAAAAATATTTAGTGTAATAAATTATTAAAGTACTTATTAAAAAATTTTTAAAAAAAGGTCACTGGAGACCTGGAAATATGTAACTGGATGAAGTTATCGACGAAATGGAAGCATCTGGAATATATAAACTTCCCGATTTTGAATACAAGGACGCAGATAGATATATTGATTGGCGCTGACTACCCATATCTACATTGATCTATTCAAGAAGTAGCAAAGCATGAACCAGTTGCAAGGTTGACGCCCCTCGGGTGGACATATCTTGGTAGGATCAAAAGAAATCAAGCTCCAAGATGTTCGCATTTGGTTCAGAGTTATTTTGCGATAACTGAAATGTTAAATGACGAGTTACGGGCATTTCGGGGAATTGGGGATACGCAACTCGACATGAGTAAGGTCTCTAATGAGGAGCAAGGAGCTCAGAGTGAATTAGATGGGCAAATATTCAATTCGGAAGGAACTAATGAATTAGTTAACACCATTACAAACACACAAAATATTCAAGGAAAAATGAATACATGGGAAAAGCAAGATGAGGCTTGCCGGGCTGGTCAGATTATAAAATTATCCGAAGATAAAATTGTGGAACCGAAGACAACGAAAGTGTTGAGTAATTGGGAAAAAGACAAACCAGCATCAGAGGATCTGACGCCCGAGGCGGTGGTTGATGATATTCAGGTCGATGAAGGGGAAGTTAATCGATTAAAAGAAGAGCGTGATAATGTTCAAAAACCAAAGAAGTTTTGGATTTAACAGAAAAATTGAACGAATCATCGAACAGTCGCAAACAACACGGATCATTTGAACTCGTTTACACGCCTCTAAAGATGTACATGAAAGACAAGGTGTCAATTGTGGAATTGAAACTCGAAGCAATCAAAAAACGACTTTGTAGGATACTTATGATAACATTAAGTGAAAACTGGTCACTAAATGAAATGCAACAGGGAAAAGTGTGGAATATTGAATTGGTGAAAAATGAAGAAAGAATAATGTAGATATTACACCTAAATAAAATTAACAGTAACAGTTGCTTGACCGAGTATGTCAATGGTGAGTGGAGAATCCCTCATGATGTCTCAAAAAAGGTGCGTGGTGCGGCGGCTTATAAATTAGAAAGATGGGTATGTGAGGGTTATTGGAGATTAAGCAAATGAAAAGAGTTATTGGTACCAATAACTGAGGTTTGCCCCTAAAAGTAGATTGGATTGTTGATCCGCTGGAAGGGATCAAGGAGAAAGAAATGTTTCCGCCGATTTTGGCGTTTTTTGTGTCTCTTCTTTGTGCGGAATTATTGTAATCTTGATGTGCGCATACAGACGCGAATGATTGGCAGTTTTTGTTTTAAGTTTATCGCGTCTGTGTGCAGAATTATTGTGATAGTAGTGTGCGCATACAGACGCGAAGAGTTGGTAGGTTTTTGTATTTTTATATTATAGTTTTATATTAGAATTGTAGAATTGAATTTATTTTGTGGCTTGCAATTGTTTTAAAGAGGAGTTTTTGGTGAATTTTTAAAATGAAGAAACTTAAAGAATCGTCGAAAAATGTTATTAAATCATCTGGTGAATATTATGACACTTCTATTAGACCAAGTGTTGACAGAATAATTGCTGCAAAAATAGTTCTATATATGCTGCTGGAACTCCGTTAAGAATTACAAGTCAAACCATAGATTTTTTGTCAAATGCCACTAATAGTTTTGTTCATCGTTTCATGTCAAAGAATAATAAAGCAGAATATGGAACTGCCGAAAATAAGGAATATAATATTCTATTTAATCGAGCTCTTAAAAAAATAAACACAATTCATATGTTCACTAGCAAAAGTGTTGAACAATTATCCAATGTTTTGAATTCAATATACGATCAATCAGTAATGTAAGGAGTTAGTAAATCTGTATATAAAATTATTAGGGTTAAATGGTAGAAGTGAGATCAGTTAATAAAAATAATTATTTCTGTTAAATTTTTATATTTAAATTCTATATTAAATTATATCATATTATATTAAATTATATTAAATTAAATCAATTAAATGTATGACCAGTAATTACATTAATATTAATAATTATCACGCCTTGGTAAATTATCACGCTAGTAAACGGCACAATTTTGAAGTTGTTATAAAAATAAATGCTTGAAGAAGATTTGAATTTAATTGCGTCTAACATGGCGACGACGACCATGGATTTATTGATAACCAGACTATTACCTGAGAAATTTCACAAAGGCGATGATTTAGAATATTTTATCAAGGATTGTCAAAGGTTTTTTGGCGCAACAAAAACAACAATTAGGATGCAAGTAATATTAACTACAACATTACTTGACAGATCGCTAATGGAAGATTATGAAGCAGCCGAAGGAAAAACTATGGAAGAAAAACTTTGATGTCATTTGCGAAACCGACATCATTAATGGATGACCTAAAAGAAGCTTTGAGTTATGAACAAGGATCAGATTCAGATGAAACTTTTATAGAGAAAATTAAAAAGATGACAAAGAAATTAATAGTGCACAAATGGGATGAAGAAGAAATAGAAAAATGCCTGCTTACAAACTGCGTAAGAGATTGAGAAGCTAAAAAAGAGATCGAGATGAAAGATTTGAAAACATCAGAAGAAATAAAAGCGACAATAAAGAAATTAGAAAAGGTAAACAAAATTATGGGCCATATTAATGATGTGAAGACTTCACCGGTTGTTCAAAACTACAGAAGTTACAGAAATGTTGCTCAAAGAGGAATGGTAAACGGAAATAATAATTTGAAGCAGCGAAACGTCAGTAACCGACAATTGGAATGCTGGACATGCAAGAAAACTGGTCATGTTAGTCGAGAATGCCAAATGAAAAAGAAAATGACGTGTTTTGCATGCGCAGTTGAAGGCCATGTACGGCGAGAATGTTCAACGATTCAATGCCAGAGATGTCACTTACATGGACACAAGGAGATTGGCTGCTATACAAATTTGGAAAGAAGGAAATTTCAAATTAATTCAAACATGAGAAACAATAATTATTATGCCCATCGAACCACAAGCTATCAACAAAAGATCAACAATCCAGGAAGAACAATTGCAGCAATTGAAGCTAATGATGATACGATGCCACTTGAGTATTCAGGTGATGCAGAAGACAAATATGAGGATATCCAGCACCCAAAAGTACATGCTTCGACACAGGACCAATGATCGGAGCAATATACTAGGTAATTTTGATATTGATGTAAATATTGGTCATAATAATTTTAATAATGTAAATAATCCTTATATATATATATATATAATAATAATAATAATGTAGAACCTTTATGTATTAAAATTTGTAATTTTAAAAAGTTTCCTTTAAATAATTTGAAATGGTATAGTTATTTTAATGCTGGTCGATTTAATAATAATAATAATAATCCTAAGAATCAAGAAGAGTATAATGAAATTAAAGAAGCAGAATATAATAATAAAATAGTAAATGAAAAAGTTTATAAATTTATTAAAAAGGCAGAAGACAAATTAGAGAGAAATGAAATTGGGTGGATTAATGAAATATCAGAGGAGCAAAATATTTTCACTAAAGAGGAATGGAAACGACCGATACTGAGTTATGACAAAATGCAAGGTAGACCGAGTACAACTCTTGAAATTCAGGGCTATAGAATGGAATGCTTACAGGAGCAAGAGTAAATGTAATGGCAGAAGCAGTTGTGGACAAATTAGTGAATGTGAAAATCATAAAACAGATGAGATGTTAAGATGTGCAAATGATAGTAAATTAGAGACAATCGGAAAAATAAATATTGATGTTAGAATTGGTAATATGGAAAGGAAAATAACATTTATAATAGTTAAAAATATTGTTCCAGCTATAATAGGCGGAGTGGAATTGCAGAAAGAGTTTGGAATTGAATTAAACTACATCAAGCAAAATGAAGAAGGTTATAATAAATTTTTGTCTGAAATAGAAGCTAGATTTGGGGAAAAGATTACAGATAACGAGAGATGTCAAAAAGCAATAGAAATTCTAAGATTAAACGAAAATAAAAGACTGTTAGAGATTGTTAAAAACAATAAAAGTGTTTTTATGGCTAATAACTGGGATATCGGATGTACTGATTTAATTCCACATAAAATCATAACAAAAGAAGGGCCAATTATGATAAAACCCAGAAGACAACCCATCAATTTAGAGGAGAAAATAAATGCAGCTATAAAAAATTTAGAAAATAATGATATCATAAGAAGATGTAATTCACCTTGGAATATGCCGTTAGTATGCGTGTGGAAAAAAGACTAAAAAGATATCAGACTTTGTTTAGATTTTAGACAGCTTAATAAGATTACTGAAAGACAAGCTTTTCCTATGCTGAACGTAAAAGAAATTCTAGATACATTACATGGATCTAAGTACTTTAGTTCTAAAGTCCTTGGGAACGCTTATTATCAAGTGAAATTGGACTTAGAATCGCAAGAAAAGACAGCATTTTCTACTAAAGAAGGGCAATTTTGTTTTAATAGAATGCCTATTGGCATTGCGGTGGCACCGGGTACATTCCAAGAATTAATGACAAAAATATTGAAATATCTATGGAAAGAAGGAGTTATAGTGTATTTAGACGATATTTTAATTTTTACAAGAACAATTGAAGAACATTACAATGTGTTTGGAAAAGTTTAGAGAAAATACGGGAAGCTAAATTGAGAATCAACCCAGAAAAATGTCAGTTATTAAAGAGCGAAGTAAAGTTTTTAGGGCACATTATTAACAGTCAGGGGATTCGGACAGATCAAAGTAAAATTGAGGCTATTAAATCATTTCAGAGGCCTAAGTGTATAAAGAATTTGAGAAGCTTTTTAGCTATATGTAACTATTATCGGAGATTTATTAAGGAATATTCAACAAAATCAAAGGCGCTAGAAAGCATATGTGGAAGCAATAGTGAAAAAATAATCTGGACTGAGGAATGTGAGAAAGCTTTCGAAGAAATGAAAATGGCGTTGACTACAGCGCCAATTTTCGTATTTCCAGATTTCAAGAAAGAATTCATATTAGATACAGACGCAAGCTTTGATACAATTGGAGCTGTATTATCACAAAGAGATGAAATGGGGCATGAACACGTTATTGAATATGGATCCCATGCAATGAGTAGCCATGAAAAAGAATATTGTATAACACGAAAAGAGCTTTTGGCAATATATTATTTCTGTCGCCATTTCAACCATTATTTATACGGTAAACGGTTTGTTTTGTGCACTGATCATAAAGCAATAACTTTTATGTTAACGACAAAGAAGCCTATAACAGCACAGTTCCGAACGTGGATAAATTACTTGAACAGTTTAGACATAAAAATGGAGTTTAGAAAAGGTACGGCGCATACGAATGCAGATATGCTGTCTAGAAATACATGCGACAAATGTGTACAATGTTTGATGGACCATGATAACCCCAAATCAGGGCGATTAAAAACTAGATTGTTAACATTGATGACCGAAAATAATGGAAATGAATGGCAAAGAGATAATGCAGAAATACAAGATATAAAAAATCAAATAAATGAAAGAAAAACTAATAAATATATATTAAAAGGAAATATTATCTATACCAATCAAAACAAAATATGGATACCAGAAACAAAAAGACGAGAAATGATTAAGGAAACACATTTATTATTATGCCACGCAGGAGTAGAAAAAGTTATGAAATATATTAGGAACAATTTTGATATGGAAGATTTGCAAAATGAAGTAAAAGAGACTATTTCAATATGTGAAGCATGTCAGAAAAACAAAGTTTTAACTACAAAGTCAAAAGAAAAAACTAAAGTAATTCAAGTTTCAGAACCTATGGCGAAAATATACATGGATATTTGCGGTCCATTAAGAGAAACCTTCAGAGGAGAAAAATATATTTGTGTAATAATCGATCATTACAGTAAATACATATCTCTAACTCCTATTAGAAAGCCAGATGAAAATACAATAAAGGCAGTTTTGTTAAATAATTGGATATTGAAATTTGGAGCCCCTAAGGAACTACATGTTGATTGTGGAAAGAATTTCGAAGCAAATAGTATTAAAGAACTAGCAAAGGCAGCAGGAATTGAGTTGATATTTTCGAGTCCGTATCATCATAATACTAATGGTGTAATTGAAAGACAATTTCGTACTATAAGAGACTATATTAACGCGTCACTCAGAGAAGGAATTAAAAAAAGCTGGGCAGAATGAATACATGATATAGAATACGTTTTAAATACGACAGCTCAAAAAATACTGGAGTGAGTCCAGCAGAAATTATATTTGGAAGAAAGATTAATAGATCGAAATGGCTTCGTAATAATGAAGTGGATAGAAATAAAATCATGCGGAAATTAGAGGATAAAAGACAGCAAGCGAAAGAAATTGGTACAACTAGGAACTTAGAAGTGGGGAACAAAGTATTGGTGAAACAAGAAATTAGAAACAAAGATCACGAGAGATATGAAGGACCATACCCGTCTTGCTTCGTTAGCCAACCTGAGATTTAAACCATCAAAATCTGGTTATTTTCATATTGATCATGAGCTGAACTATTTTCCAATAAAGCTATATGGGGAAATCATTCCAAAAATAGATGATTCCAATTTATATAGATACTTGGGAATTGATTTTACCCACAAAAAAAGACACAACATAGACGACAGACTTGAAACTGCCGTTAAGGATACTAAAAAGATTCTCGAATCCCACCTCCATCCATCACAAAAAATAAATGCCTTTAAAATCTTCATCCATTCTCGTCTTATCTTTCCTTTTCGTAATTGTGAGATCCTTCATGGTGTCCTCGATTCTCATAAGGACAAAATCATCAAAAATAGAGAGCCCCAAAAGGGTTTTGACCAGAAGATTCGTAAGCTCATCAAAACATCTTTAGGAGATAAATTACTCCAAATTAACAATCATTTCATATATGCATCGGTGAAAATGGGAGGTATTGGACTGACCTCATCCATTGATGAATATCTCATACAAAGTATTGTACACCTTGCTCGGGCACTAAATTCGTCTGATACATGCTTCCAAAATCTAGTACTAATGGAACTTGCACTATCACGGGGTAATGGCAATATAGAGGCTGCCTTATCATGGATCAATGGTGATACTACAAAAAACTTTGGTAATAAATCTTTCTTTTCTAAATTCAGGAAATCCGTCGACCTCTTAAGATTAAAATATGGAATTCATGTCAAAATTGTCTTATTAGATGACATGTACCAGCTAGAAATAAAATACAAAGAAAGGATCAATTATTTCTTCTCCACAAATCTCAACAACACATCATCAGAACTCCACTCAATAATAGGCCTAATTCATGCAGAAAAATGGATCAATCTCAAATGCCAAGGACATATTGCTAAATCCATATGCGATAGTAGCGTGGCTGACTACCTGGTTAAGACTGACACTCTAACAGATGCTCAATACCTATTCCTTCTAAGAGCAAGGAACAATCTCCTAAAACTAAACTACGCACCACATAGATTAAAGGCTAAAAAAAATACTCTATGTAGGCAATGCAATTCCCACCCAGAGACACAGGCGCATGTCTTTAATCACTGCCCTGCAAAAATAAATGCAAGAAGAAATAAGCATACACGTGTACTAGAAGCGGTATGTCAATCTCTTCTCAACTATGGATTCAAAATGGATATCGAACGCACGCCACAGGGAATCGAAACTACCTTAATACCTGACCTACTCATCAGATCATCGAGAAATAAAATTACCCACATTCTAGATATCAAAGTACCTTACGAGCAAAGGGAAAATTTTAAAAAAGCGGATGCTGATAATTACGGAAAATATGCCAATTTGGCAATCGAAATAGAAAAAACTCATAAAGTAAAAACTACATTGTCTACTTTGATAATAGGTACTCTGGGCTCTTGGTACAACAAAAAATGACCAAGTTCTCCGTAAAATAGGTCTCTCCAAAACAGAAATAAAAAGCCTAGCAAGAAACGCTTGCACAGCTGCGGTAGTAAGCAGCTATCATATCTTTAGAGAACACATCCTCAAGGAATAATATATTTATATTTATAGTATATAATATCAAAGCATACCCATATTTATTTGTACACTATGGTTATTATAAACGTAATACGATAAATACGTAGTTGCTCAGATTTTCATATGTCTCCTCATGGGATTAAATGTGCCTATAACAATGACTAATATATATATATATATATATATATATATATATATATGTGTGTATGTNATATATGTGTGTGTATGTATGTGTATGTGTATTTATATAGCTCAAACATTTTACTACTATATTAATACTAACTAGTTAAGGTTTTATTTGTTTATTTTTGTTATATTTGTTAATATCTAATTTAATTACAAATGCGTTGCTATTTACCTCAACTACTAACTCTATCCCCTTTAATTAATAATCTTTATTTACACATAAATATAATTAATACAAATAGTTTGATATTGTCTATGGGTAAATGTAGGGGTCCTTGTAGGGGCCCCGCCCATAGGATAATACGTTTTAGGTGTTCATATCTATAGTATATTAAACCCTTGTTACAACATCCTTTCAATTCTTATTATATTACAAGTACATCAGCTATTAACGTTACAAAAATCACAAATGGAGTCTTCCTACTCCGATATTTTAATCTTACTAGGAAGCATATGATGATGAACTGAAAGCCTCCCCAAACTGATAATGAAAAAGAAAAATCATAAACTAAGCCAAAAACCACGTTTGATGCCAGAGTTCCTAACTACAGCATCCAAAGAAGATAAAACATAAAAATTTCAGATTTATTAAGGGTGAGAACCGTTCTCCCCTTCGGCCTTGTGCCAGATTGATTTTCATAAAATAAAATTTGATTTTTTTTTTTTTTTTTTTTTTTTAATACGAAATCATGAAAGGAGTTACTTATTAACAGACGAAAACGGGAGAAAAGTAAGGAGGAATATAGAAAAGTTAAAGCATTTTAAAGAAGGGGGGATGTAAGGAGTTAGTAAATCTCTATATAAAATTATTATGGTTAAATGGTAGAAATGAGATCAGTTAGTAGAAATAATTATTTCTGTTAAATTTTTATATATAAATTCTATATTAAATTATATCATATTATATTAAATTCTATTAAATTAAATCAATTAAATGTATGACCAGTAATTACATTAATATTAAGAATTATCACGCCTCGGTGTTTAAATATGCTAGAAAACGGCACAATTTTGAAGTTGTTATAAAAATAAATGCTTGAAGAAGATTTGAATTTAATTGCGTCTAACAAGTGACAAAAAACAAAGAATGGTTGAAACAATATTATGATGACTTCACAGATGAAATGATAACAGTTGTGTTGGATTATATTTTCAAAGTTAATAAAGAAATTCTTTTTCTGGGTCTTACTGTTTTCTGTAAACACTGTCGGTTATTCAAACTTTTTGTTAATAAATTTTAAAATCTTACTTTAATTTACTTATTTAAAAATTATTACTTTAATTTACTTATTTAACTAAATTTTTGACAATTGATTACTTAATTTTTAAATGTGAATTTTTAAATTTAATTTTTTAGAACCTTAATTTACTATAATTCAAAATTTTAGACCATTATTTACTTTAAAATTTAAATTTGGACCCTTATTTACTTAAATTTGAAATTTTAGACCATAATTTACTTATTCGAGCCCACTGATAACTTTAATTCAAATATCTGAGCCCATATTTACTTTTATTCAAAGATTGTAGACCATTGATTACTTTAATTAACTTATTTAGACCTTAATTTACTTTAATTTAAAAATTTGAACCATAATTTACTTATTTCGTCCATAATTTACTGTATTTTAAAATTTTAGACCATAATTTACTGTAATATAAAAATCTAAGCCCATAATTTACTGTAATTCAAATTTTAGACCCATAATTTACTTTAATTCAAAGATTTACAACGCTTTTTTAGTGTAGACCCTTTTTTGTATTGAAATTCTTAGGACCAAGGAGACCCACCTTAATTGTACTGGCTTATCCTCGGCTTTTTGTATTGAAAATATCCTGAGACCTTAAATTACCATGGCTTTTTTAGTGATAGTCGGATTTTGTATTGAAAATCCCAGGAACATGGAGACCTTGTCTTTTTTATATAAGGTCGCCTTTTTGTATTGAAAAAAAAATTTGTACTAAAAATCCCTGAAAGCAGAAAAAAGTAAGTTGCCGCAGACCCCCCCCCGGGGTGGTAATTGCGGCAGGGAGCTCCTAACTACTTACTTTTAAACAATATAACAATCTAAATATCGTCACTAAACGTACAATAAAAATTACTGTTTTTATTTTTTATTATTTATTAATTACTATTTATAGCGATTTATTATTTATTATTTATTCTATCTATATTCAACGTTCCCTCTAAGCTGCGCGCGTGCGCGCGCGCAGCAAAATTATTTTCAGCGCAGTATATTTAATTCAACCGCTCATTTGTATTTAAAGGCTGCTCAGCGCAGCTGACTTTGCGCGCACTGCTGCTTATGGCTTAGAGGGAACATTGTATATATTGACCTATTCCTTATTTATTGCTATTTATAATTAATACTTATTTTAATCAATATTTAATTACTAATTATAGATATGTCCTATTTATGCTTATTTTTATACAATTGTTGTACTATTAAAAAAAAATTAAAAATAAATTAACTTAAAATGAATTATTTATTAAATTCAATCGCATCTTCGATCTTCTTGGGTGTAACTGTTAGTTGTAACGTCTCCATCACAATGACCATACTTATTGATATTCGTGATTTAAAACTTATATAGTATTATTTATTAGATGTTAATTTTTCGACGTTTTTCTAAAATGAAATCATTGATAAAGTCATCAAAATCAATTTTTTGTAGTAGTTCACTTTCAATTGACATTAAAGACAAGCTGTTTAACCGTTCTTACAGCATGCATGTTCTGAGTTCGTTTTTAATGAGTTTCAAATTTGAGAATGTTCTCTCTCAACTAGCATTAATAACCATCAAGCTGAGATATATTCTAAATGCAACTTCAATAAACTGACGAGATTCACGTTAAATAATAAGCTATACAACCTGTGAAATGGTTGATTTTCTTTTTGATTTTTACTTTTAAGGAAATTCTGAATGAAAAGTCTAAAATGCTCTTCTAAAAAAGAATTTTCTAAATCATTTGGATACCGTTGTTTGAGTGAATGAGCTCAAACAGCCACATTATTTTTTGAAAGTTTCCAAAATTCTGTTAGAACACCAAATAAGTTGTACACTGAATCATAAGCTTTTGTTCGAATGTCCAATTCAACTGACAATTTATCAGTTATTGACGAATATGTTTCCAAGCGGAACACAACATTCAACATATGAAGTTCCAACTAAATTTAGGGTAATAGCAGCACATGGTATAAAGTGTGCAAATAAATTGTTTTCACTAATTGTAACTTACGTGCCATTATATTATTGGGGTTAAGCTCGCTCAAGAAGCAACTTCAATACCCATATAGAGGCTAGAATTATAATTATAATAATAATAAGTATAAACAATAAATATCGATCTGTGCTTAATCACTGCAGATTATAAGCATTAAACAGAACGCATTTCAACAGCTGTCATGCAATAACTGCGATTAAAAGACAGAATTAGTGAAAATTAAAGAGAAAATTAAATTTTTTAAAAAAGTTTCACGGCACACAGCTTGGACAACACTGATCTAATCGATAGCGTAAACTTTTGGAAACTCCTTCCTTCTTTATCCAAGCTTTACTACACAGTGCTGAGAGCAATTAGATCCAGTTTTCGTTACTTACTCTGAGGACGGTTTCTATAACCAATTTCTTAACTTCATAGAAACAGCGGCATTTTTGGTAAATAGAGGGTTGTATATTTTGTGCAAAAAATAAATACATTTTTAAACCGAGTCCTGGTTTGTTGTATATATAAATAGGATTGACTTGTTTGGAAAAAATCAGAAATAAATATCGATCTGTGCTTAATTAATATAGATTAACAGCTGTCGTGCACCAAAATTTGTACCAAATTGTTGTTTTCCAATTGCAGGAACTTGGTTAACACCATTTTTACCTCAACCAAATTTGGAACATTGATTTAACTAAAATTAAACAACCGTCAAAGTCATTCATCAATTGCTTTGAATGATGTATTCATATGACCTCTTGAATTGATTGCTGCAGCTATCAGTTAAAAAATCGACCCAGAACCCAAAATGATCGTTAACTTGCTTACTATTTTTACAGCGGTTCCTCAACTTCTTTTTACATAATCACTAACATTACTCGTTAATGACAATTTATCCCATTCATCTTTATTTTTTAGTATATACGAAAGTGTTTGTCTTTTTCATATATTTCACATATACAAGCTTCTCATTCTCCAACTTTTAGATGATTTCTGTTGAAACGTTATTATAATTTGCTTTTCATTATACATATTTTTTACCGGTTAAATAGAGGCGAATATAATATTTATTGACTAATTAAAATCTACTAACAATTTAGTAGCACAATATTTCCTTTTTATATTTTATTTTTTATTTATAATTTATTTCAACGAAATAGTATTTAAGTTACATAAGCCTGTAAATGAGATATATTTATATTTTAAATGGATTTTATTACATACTTTCTGAGTTTCGTAAATTATTAATAAATGCATGAATTTTTGTCCGGTTTATCCAAAATACGTTATTTCGATGTCTTTATGAATTAAATGTTTTCAAATAAAACCAAAATCGCCTATGATAATAAATTTAATAATTTAAATCTCATTAAGTAATACGCGTAATATTGAATACTAATTTCTTATTTTTATGAATAAAATTTAGATTAAACAAATCTCTAAATTAAATGAAAATTTTAAAATATTGTTTAAAATGTTTGTATAATAGCGTACATTGCTTCTATTTTAAAAATACAGAATATTAATTTTGAACTTGCTAACTAAAATCATTAGATAGTTTTTGTTAATAATGGGAAATTCTAGCTCCGAGCCTCAAAGAGTTTCTATCGAGCGTGACTCATTTAATATATCGGTAGTTACTTTAAAACTTAAATACTTAATTGATATTAGGCAACTCCAGCTGCTATTGAAGAGCTACAACGAGTAACTAACCGTGATAAATCGGTTATAGGATCATCTAATATAAGTCATAGCAGTTCCAAAATTGGTAGTTAGAAAATTATAAACTAATGTTACCAAATGATAATTGTTATCATTAATATTAGATACAAATAATGATCCAAGTGATATATTAAAAACAAATGAACAAATAAGAATGCTTGAAGAAAATTACGAAAAAAGATTATCCAGTATTGAGCAAAAAGTAAATTGGTATTTGTAAACATTCAATACTAAATTTTTGTTAGAATAACGAAGTATTTGAAGAAGCAGCCGAAGAATTTAAAAGGTCTTTAGAAAGAGTAGAAAAAAAATTTCTGTTAGTTTGCTTTTAAATTTCTTTTTAGTTAATATGATCATTCTCAATAAATAAAATAACATTTATCACATATTCTTCTTCCTAGGATATATTCTGTCCATTTTAACCAAGTAGGACATCACGTGTTTTGAAAAAGAAAATTAAATTATTGATTCTAAATTTATATTCATTGAAATACTCAATTTGTTTTAATATTAGGTTTTATAAGGTGATGGGAAGATCAATGTCATTTAAGATAGCAAAGTTAAGCAGATTGTCTAAAAAATTGATTTAATATAAAGAAAACTAGATTTTAAATCATTTTCGTTTTGAAACTAATTTCCAGCGTGTTTTAATTTATCAATGTCTTAAAAATTTCTACCCAATCGTGAACTGCTGATGTTGTCAACCCATAGTTTTTATTTAGAGCAGCAAAACTATATCCAAGAACATTATGTTTATATACTTTAATCAGTTAGATTTTAAAATTTCATGAATACGAATTTTATTCCCACTCATATTTATGGTCACAAATATTAGAAATTATACAAATAAAAGTTCATAACTTTCTATATTATTTACACTTTAAAAGTATAATGGAATAGTTTTATTTTTTTAAACCACGATAGGTATTGATTTAACAATTTTCGAATAAATAAATTAACTAAAACATTTTTTGTTGAATTTGGTTGGCTTGTTTGAATATGTGTGTGTTGATGTGTTGCGATGAGTGTAAGGGTAAGTGTAATTTGTCAGACCCAGCAGAGTCACCTTTAAAAAATGTTTTGGGACAGCTGGGGTGTTTGTATGTAGTGCGGGGTACAGATCGAATGATAAAATAACAATAAAATAATAAACTGATATTTAAAATTTTATTAATCAAAAATTAAAGTACTTTATGATATCGACAAGGGATATTATTTCAGTTTGTTCTATAAGATGGATACTATCACAGTATTAGAGAAAACAACTATCCGAGAAATGCCGTAGGATTTGGCGTTGACCCCGATATGATCTGTTATAAATTATGGTAGATGGTTTAATATCAGATATTAATTGTTTGAATTATTTCTTCTTTAACTTGTAATTATGAGATTCTTCCGACCCTATACTAAGGTAGTATAATTTGCAACTGAAGTCTTCCTTTATCTTTTATAAATTTACTAGACCTTCTATTTGACTATTAGAAATTCAAATTCTTTTATCAATTTACTTTTTTTGTTATTTGTTTTTTTAATTTTGTAATTTATTATAGGTGATAATTTACTATAGTAAATTACACTATAGTTTTATTTCTTTATTTTTGCATACGTGAAGATAAAAATTACGGTATACTACAAATTCTAATTACACTTCAAAAATAACTGAAAGAAATATAAAAATACATTACAGCCTGACTCAACAAGTATTGCAAGAACAGTAGGGGGTCATTGCAAAAACGAACATTTTTAACCCATCCACCCACTCTGTTAATGTTGGTCACATTTCTGTTGATCCAGCCCCCCCCCCCCTGTGATCAGTGATGACTTAATTTCACTAAGACTATCAAACATAAATTTAAATGTCGTATCTGTGGAAAGTAAGTTGGCATCTCCACGGCATAATGACTCAACTGCTAGCTTTACTGGCAACAAGGTGGTCACTGTTAAGGAAACTGTTTCAAATTCAGCATCAGTAAAATTTATATTTAACTTTAAATCTATAGCTGATTTTTTTATGCTTGATTTTAACTTGTAAAAACGTTCGAGCATTATTATTCCATCTAGTTTTTGAATTTAGGATTAAGCAATATTCCTTGCATAATTCAGCAGGTGCACAATCTTGTAGTACCTGATTTCGTGTTGGTGAACGTTTAAATGTTTTCACAATTTTCCTAACTTTTTGTATAAGCGAACCGAGCTGATTATGGTTTAAGTCAATATCTCGTTCTCGTCCCTGTATATTGTATTCCATTACTAAACCATCCTCATATTGATCTCCTTCGCTGGCATCCTAATTATTGCATTCTTCAGTTTCAGAATCTGAATCCATGTAAATTGACTCATTCGAACTATTGTTTGTATCTTCGGTTGTACTTGTTTTATATAGAACATCGACGACCGCAAGTTGTATCGCATGAGCCAAACATAATTGCTGAGCAGCCGGTACTAATTTGCCTACTTTTTGCATAACTGCTGCACCATCATTTATTAAACATATGATATTCTTCTCTAAAGACAAACCATAATGATTCAATTTATCACTCAAAAGCTCAACACATTTTACTGCAAGTAAACTTCATTGATGCGTAGAAGTCTCAAATTCCAAAACACTTTTTCGAATGAAGGCTAATATTTATGTATCGACGATTTCTTAGAGAGGTCCACTCGTCGAAAGTAATACTAAAACCTTTGCCATTTAATTTACGATCAGATATTTCATTAATTAAAAATTGACGAATTTTTTCTCTGTAATCAATGATGTAATCAATGATGTTGGCTAATTTTGGTAGCTCATCATTTAAATTTAATGCTTTTAGTGATTTTCTAAGATCATCAGGTGTGATAAATACTCTGAATGGTAAACCATCACGCGCTGTCATTCTTGCTAGTACCGCTGCTAGTGAGTCGTCATTAGTATTTCTGAAATATTTTCTAATTTTTGTTAGAAGATTCACTTTATCACATTGGGAGCTAGATCCAGCTACAGGTTCAGCACCAGCACGTTTCCGTAAATTTATTTCATGTTTTGTCTTTAGATGTGTTTGGAGGCCGCTTGTTGAGTCCCCTCCAGTTTTTATAAAATTAGCACACTTCTTGCATTTTGCATAGTTTCTTTTTCTTCTATTAGAAAGTAAAACCAAATAGAATTTTGTTCTCCGCCTTTTGAATGTTGAACAAATTTCATATTCTCCATATTTTATTGTAATGAATAAAATATATCGTACATTTATATATTTAAAAAATATCAAACTTTGGATTTAGCATAAATAAACTTACTAAAATTAGATAAACATTACAAGCTTTGTGATACCCAGTGCAAATCCCAATAGTAGACTAGTTTCGAGCTTTTGGCTCTCATCAGTACTATGCAGGAGGAGCGAATATTGCTGATTCAACTCTATTGCATACTTTGCCTGCTACACTGGAAATCACATCACTTGCAAATTAGCTAAATCACAGAAACAAATATCTGCAAACTTGTAAACATGGCGTATGAAAAATCATATTCGCCTCTGGAGACACCGTCATACACAGAAACTGTTTACAGGTTCATCCGTAAACATTTTGCATTTTGAACTTGTAATGGATTAAAATATTTTTTACGGATGTCTAACAATAAAATAAGATAAACATTACAAGCTTTGTATCATCTGTAAAAAATTATTTTAATCCATTACCAAAATTAATTAATATTTGTCATAAAAATTTTGCTGTACTTTTCTTTCTACGATTTAAATAATTCTGATACAACAAAACTGATGCTTGTTTATTAATTCACACTAAAAAATTTATGTGGTGTGGAGTTTATAAGGAGTGCCCCGATTTTGAAGTGTTTTCGTGTAAATAGAACGGCAATTATTTTTTTATATGTTAAAATAAAAATTCTAGTTTAAATAGCTGTAAAATGCATTTTTTGTTGTTTAAAATAACATTTTAATTAAATACCGAAATACCGGTATTGGATCTTCGAATCGGTACCCGGGATCCCGGTATTGCATTCCCTAATCTTTACCCTCTAAGAGTTTCTGTCTAAATTGTATAGAAGCATTACAAATCGACAATTGTTGGTAGATGTGGTAATCTCGTAGGATTTTCGTATTAGTGCAGAGATATAAAGAATGGTATGGTTAATGAATGCGGAAAAGTAAAAGATTTTGGTATATAACAAGATGAAAAGACAATAAGTCATCAGAATTGTTATGAGATACTATTACAGGAAGATAACATTTTTCGTTGAATTTGGTTGGCTTGTTTGAATTAAAGCGTCCAGTGAGCGTACTCCTCGAACACAATGCCTATGCGTTTCTTACAAGGGAAGACTTTAGTGACATACATGTATGACGTAATAACAGTGTCTCGGTACCTTTACAGAAGATAATAATCATATAATGAAAGTTTTGAAGAAATTAAATTATAACACTATAAAAGCGTCAAGTTTTCAGAAAATAAATTACATTACTTGGGTACATCTCGGAAATTATTTGTGGCACAAACGTTAATTGAGAAACGGATCATCGTTAAAATGTGGTAAGCATGTACAGAGGATTACAAAGGCTAAATTACACCTATGCCGTGTATTTTTAGGACTGCAAATGTGATATGTACAATGAGTTGCTGCCATCAAAACAATCTCTTGATTCCATTAAGTATTATCTTTGTTTGACTGAATACAAATAACATGAAGTGCATTTTGTGCTCCCACAACAACGCTATACCTATTTGAAATTCTCATTTTAATGTATGATTGGCCTAATACAGTTTTTTCACAACTTATATGTACTATAAGATGTAGTGCCTACCTCTCAAATAGCAGCTAGACTCATTCATAATGCTGCTTGCCTAACAAGGTTGTACAACATAACATGGTATACATGGCGTGTATATATATATATATATATATATATATATATATATATATACATCATTATTATCAATGACAGAATCTCTTCCAGGAGAGTCCTTTGTCTCCAAGAATAAAATTTCTTTTTTCTTCATGCATTTTTAAACAGTGAACAAATATCTGTGTGTTTCTGCAACATTCTTTCTTCAACGATGCCGTAAAATGACTCTTATCGACGGACATATTTCTTTTGTAAAAATCATTCGTTTCAAGGTATATTAGAATCAATATCTGTTGGAGTTTAAATGAAACTGTTCTAAAATAGCTCCTGCAAATTAGTTTTTCGAATTCATCTCCATTATTTTTTATTCCTTGAATAAAATTTTGATTTTGTTTTTTATTCGTTCACTATTTATAGAAAATATTTTTTTATTCTACTAGTCAACCACCGAAACAGCCTTGTTGTCAGCCGTTATTGGAAGCTGTTGAAAAATGTTATATTGAAAATCCCAACAAGGCTCTATTTTGCACAACATTGGTAAAAGATTATAATACTTGTGTTAATGAATACAGAGAAGTAATTATGATATTTCATTCATATAAAACTTCATTCTCTTGTCTAGGCGATGTTAGTGAAATATTCAAAATCATCAGAAGTCATGTAATTGAAGAACAAATAATATAGGCTTTCTGTATAATTAATTAATATAGTTTCAATAGAATTTTTATTTTATCTTATCTTTTTAATAATGTGAATTTTAAATAAAATTTACAATTCAATATTCTAATCCAAATTCAAATTTAAATAAAAATCATCAATAATATTATTATTAGTGATATAAATTAGATGTTGATACTGAAATTACTTCGTTGTGAAATTTTTTGCTCAAAGGAAAAAGCGGTGACCGGACAAAACAGAACAAGACAAAACAGAACATGACAAAACAGAACAAGACAAAACAGAACATGACAAAACAGAACAATGACAAAACAGAACAATGACAAAACAGAACAGTGACAAAACAGAACAGTGACAAAACAGAACAATGACAAAACAGAACAGTGACAAACAGAACAGTGACAAAACAGAACATTATTTTTATTTTAAATTATTATTGTACATATTATTTTACATCTAAGCTTGATGTTGTAAGCATTACTGGAGGTTGGCCATTCTGCGTAAATACCTCAATTTGTCTTCGTGAGCGTGGTATTCCTGCAAAACTATTGACACTTGAAGAGCAATGGCTTCGTACTTCTTTTTTATCACTTCTTGGCGACCTGTCTGGGCATTGGCTAGTATTAATCGCTGACAAGCCATATCTCGTCTTAGTCCATCTAATAGATTCCATATGCTTGGGTGACTACAATGAAATATTGAATTTAATGCGTTGTGAAAACCTTCACAACAATTTGTTGTCTTGGGAGATCGCTCAGCAGCAGCCTCGAAATGGTTCCATATTCTTATTGGAAAGAGTGGTGATCTTCCAGCAACTCCTTCGATGTAGGTTGAGCAGAAATATGCTAATATTTGATTGTAGGCATCCTCATCTGGAAATGTTGCAGCTAGTTCGTCAAAGACAGTTTTTAAATCTAAGATTGGAACAAAGGAGAGTGCAGCTAACGACTTCAGTTTCAACTTTATGTCAATATCGGACTCATATAGTGCTTTCAATCCAACACTGTTGATCTTCCTAATTAAGCTTTGGCTGAGATGAAAGTAGCATCCTTTTATTTCTGCTTGTGGAAAAGCAGCTTGAGCAGCAGACATACATGCTTTTTCAAAATCCAGTAGAATTTTTTGAGGTGTCATATTGGGCACCAATTCCTTTAGTATTACAAACATCCTGTTGTATGTACTCATATTCTTTTTTTGTAAAAGAAAATATATACATGGAGGATATGAATTTCCAATCTTAGCATGCCATGTATACAGCTGATAGAACATGTTAGGTGCTTTATCAAATGTTCCGTCTCCATAAATGACATCCTTGTGTAGCTCTGAGACAATATCATTATTCCCGATTGTCAATATTCTTGCTGGATCATCAGTTCCTGTATCATATAAAATGAGATCAAGAAATTTCTCTGGTATAATAAAATCAGTTGTAGCTGGATTCGGCAAAGAAAAAGTTTCCTTATGTCTACCAAGATTTCTTGTGAGTGAGGATTGCTTTGGTAAATGTTCCAAAACATCGCTATTTACTAATGCTAAGGCATTTCCCAGAATATTTCTTGGAGTTGCACCAATTGCTTTTATGTCCTTCTTAATCTTAGCCTTTAAAATATTTGCCTGTGCTTTTTGAGGATTTGATTGATGGCAGTGTTGAGGGACCTCTCCAACGATGTTTTCTCCTTGTGTTTTCAACAATGCTCGGCATTTCGTGGAAAAGTAGATTCTGCATCTCCAGGTGACGACTCCGCCTTGGTTTTCCCTATACTTTGTATATTCATAGCCTTGGTACAATAGACATTTATTTTCTTTATTTGTGATTGAATATTCCATGATTTTATTATTTATTTTAAAGCTTTAATTTAACTGAAAAACAAATCTATAATGATAATATTATAATGCAATAGAGATACTTATAGGATCAATTCCTTTCTGACAAGGTAGAAAAAAGTATAAAAGTCAGTTAAATTTTATAGAAAAAATCGCACTAGGAAAGAATAAAGAATTTATAGAAATTATTTAAAGTTAAATATTTCAAAAAGTGTTTTTATAAAAATTGGGGAATACTGTAATTGTAAATTCGATTGTAATTCAAATCGCTGCAAATGTAAAATGGCCAACCTCCAGTTGTAAAATAATAATTTAATAATATGTACAATAATAATTTAAAATAAAAATAATGTAATATAATATATAACTTTTTTCCACATGTTCTGTTTTGTCACTGTTCTGTTTTGTCATTGTTCTGTTTTGTCATTGTTCTGTTTTGTCATATTCTGTTTTGTCTTGTTCTGTTTTGTCATGTTCTGTTTTGTCATGTTCTGTTTTGTCATGGAACCGGAAAAAGCGTGTCCTAAAAGTGGGTTAATAAATATTTGCTTGGTTTAATAGAATTAAATAAAATATCACTCTGTTATCAAAATGGAAGATAAATGAAATAATGAATAATATTCGTTGAACATGTTCGGATTATTGACCGGATTTTAATCGTAAAACATACTATGGAAAACCTTTGCAGAATTTTCCAAGCAGTTCCCAATTTCCGTTACGAAAGTATATAACTGTTATGAGACAGGACTATATATTACAGAATGTTGCCAAGTAAAACATTAGATTTAAAACGTAACCCACAGAAGGCAGGATTAAAAGTATAGAAGGAAAGGGTAACAACTTTATTTTGTGTATATAAAGCTGGTAATCACAAGTTGAGGCCACTCATTATAGCTTTAAGTCAAAACCCACGATCTTTCAAATTAATCAATATAAAATCTGCCAGTTGTTTATAAAAACAGCATAAAAGCTTGCATGACTTCTAACATATTTCATGACTGGTTTCACAATTTCTTTGTTCACTTTGCGAAAATTGCTGAGAGTATTGAGTCTATATCCAAAAGCTTTGCTTCTCTTAGATATTGTCCAGCTCATCCACCGGCTGATAACCTTGTGTCTGACGATGGCAAAATACAAGTAATGTATCTTCCAAAAAGTACTACTGTAAGGCATTATTAGGGGTTTCAAAACAAATGAAACCATTATTAAATATCAGACATTGACGTCAAGATATTTAAAATGGATCTCAAAGACAGTATTGGTCGCATAAGAGACAGTTAGAAACTGTTGCAAAAAATTAAATGAATCTAACAATCAAGTTGATATCGACCTAACCACAACATATTCAGATTTAGCTTCAGATAATATCTTCGCTGAGGTTGAAGTTTCTTGTATCCGGTAACTATTGAATGAGCCTGAAATAACAATGATTCTTTGAATGTTCGGTTAAATGTGGACGCTAAGAAGATATTTGTCAGAATATGACTGATGGAATGATTATCGAATCCATTTGCGGTGTCGAAGATTGTCAGTAAGAAACAGAAGAGGATGAATAAAGTACTAGTGGGATAGCTGGTATACTCAACAGCCAAAGAATCAATAAAATCTATGCCAACTGTTATAAAAGGGCTGAGTCTTAAGAAAATATTAACAGTGTCAGATTGTTGCTATGCTGTAATTGAGTTGCTATGTTTTGTAATTGAGCTATACATAACTTTTTTTATTAAAATACATATGTATATAGTTGATGGGATGTTTCAGTATATGGCTCAAACCGATCTGAGTAAATTTATCGACGCTCGTTTTAAAGTGGGTTTTGTTTCCGGTTCGACATGCGAGTTATATTGGAGGTCCGCTGTATTAAATTACATAAAATTAATTATATAATGTTATTTTTAAATAAAATTAGAAATACTTTAATTAAATGCCTTGATAAAATGGCCAAATATCAAATAAATTATATTGGCTTGTAGTGACAATTCAACAAACATTACAAAAATTCAATAGAACAAAACCTGTTGTAACACCTGGCGTCATCAAGAAAGGAATAAATTTTTAAATGTAAATTTAATTCACCAAGTACAAAACTTCTAAAGATCAAAGTAGATTTCAATCACGAACGTGCAACAGTTAGTTTGCTTGTTTTTCAACAAACTTAACAGAATATATAAGAGAATATAGACAAATTATTTGTTACCTCTTGAGTTTCGCAAATATGTCTAACATACTGTTAGTTATTTGGACTTTAAAGTTGTAAATCTATTTTATTTTTGAGACAGTCCAAACCTTTTAATGAAATAGCCAGCTAGCTAATGGATAAACCCACAGGAATGCCTTGAGCAGTTCCTCATTCGGATTCAGAAATTAGTGTAGTAGTAGACTAGCCTGTCGGAATTTTTGTGTGTATGCAGGCGGTCCTTGTACCATGCTACAACATAATTCTGGAAGGTTAGGTTTTCATTTGGAGGTCGTAGCCCCATTTAAAGTTTTCTATGGTCGGAATCCAAGGAGAGCAGATAGAGGACGGGTCTGTTCACCTGCGGCTCGACCAGTGGAAGTGGTTAACCCGCGAGGGTAGAATACCACACGATTAATTCTGCTATAATTTTCGTATCACGAGTGTGATCGGAGTTCTAGTAAGTCGTAGGTAAAGCGATACACATTTTTTTCAGTGAGAATAGGAAAAATCTGTCTCGGAAAAGATCAGGTAAGATAATGAAGTGATAATCAGGGCAATGCCCGTTTCACAGTGTCAGGAAAGCTTAAAATAAGCCAAAACTCTCTAAGAAAGCGAAATAGTCACAATCTAACTAAAATGACCGACCACTAGATAGTAACCAGTAGATAATATTCATTATATGTATGACAGTTGTAATACCCACAAGTACATAGGCGAATGTAAACTCTAACAATAGCTAAACTTTATTCATAATGAAATAGAGCGTCCACTGACAAATTACTGTTTTTCTAAGATGCTATAAGTGTAAGAGTCGCATAAAACGTTAAATAGAAAGTTGCTTTTTTTAAAATTCGACCGTTCCCGCTTTTGCAATAAATTTTGATTATTAGGATTAATCCAATTGATCAAATAAATATAATCTCAGTAGGAGCGAGTTCCAATGATGCCTTATAAATGTACCGAGAAAATCCATGATTAAATCCAGGAGGATACTAACTGCATAATCGGATTGATTATAAGCCTAAATCTTAGTCGTGATAGAGAAATAGAGCCCATCTAATAATTCCCTGTACCCATCAAACGGTAATTTATTGTTAATAAATGTGAAATCGGAACTATGATTGCTTAATAACTAAATTACGTAAATATATACAGGTTAACTTCCATTTGATTTAGGGATCTCCTTTAATAATTTATCGATTTATCTAATATCCAATCAATAAGTAACAACAGATAATTTGGTTAATAATACTTAGTTTAATAACGAGTTCACTTCTTCTATTTATTTTTAGTATGGCTAACCCAACTTTATCTAAGAAAACTCCTTCACCAAGAGAGGTACAGTTGATCAAGGAACTCCAGAAATTAAGGGAGAAACTCAGTAGGAGAGAGAAAAGACTGAATCAGTTAGAAGCAACTTGGCTCTCACTGGATAAGGCCAATGCATTACATTATTGCATCTTTCGCTTAAACCGAGCTAGAGACGAAATTGTAACTGAAAGTCGGGCTCAGCGATTAATAATTAGGAAACAACACGGGTGTTATCCAAAATGCATACGGCAAAAGAACTGGAAGTTCGAATCCCACAAGGAGCAGCCTTAATTAATCTATATGTGATCACCAGTCACCCCTTATTTTCCAGCAGTGGCGTAATGGAACATACTCAAACACCACAAGTTCCAATACCCCAACCAGTATCACTAGTGACTCCACTTCCTTCAAATCTCAACCGTTATACAACGACCCGCATACTGCGTCGACAGCGGGTAAAACCACGATAGCTAGTCGACTTAGTACCTTCAATAAATACAGTTCAAACCACCGTCACACAGGCTCCGGAGCCTTATATTTTCTTTTTTTGTCAATTTAGCCGATCCAAATATCCGACTAAATGTGATCATATAACTCTATCTATGAATTAATGCTAGTCTAGTATAATATTAGAAGTTAAATAAATGTCTCGTTATAAAATATTTTGTGATTTTCCTGGTTTCAGTTATTATCAGAGGTGAGCTATAAAATTTTTAACAAGGGGCTCGCTCTTATTTTCTTCGAGAATCGCATGAACTAGTACCCTAGTAATATGTTACTGCGACTAACATATAAGAAAACAAAAAAAATGTTAAATAAATGATTTATTTTACACAAAAAACAACAATATTATATTAATAAGGAATAGAACAATACACTAGAATAAAAGAAAGGAAAATATGCCATTTATAAAAATTCACTAAATATACTACTACAAGAAAATATATACAACTTATTCTAAAAGCTGTCATACTGTATTTCCTACTTCACGTCTTGTGATTTTTTAGGTTTATCCAGAGATATTATATTTTCTTTTTGAAAAAATAATTACCAAGAAGAACAAGGGGCTCGCAAATCATAGAATAATTTAACAAAGGGCTCGCGCGAGCCCCCGCGAGCCTCCTATAGCTCAGTACTGATTATTATTGTAGTTAATAATATTAATTTTGTTTCAGATCTATCAAAAATTCCAGGTCTAGTACATTAAGTTGAAAAAATACAGAAAACAGTTTAGTTGCCAAATTAGTATAATGGCCGAAGACAGATTCCTTTTTCCTGGAATGTAAAAACGTCAAGCTTAGAATACAGTTGTTCCCAACAATTATAAAGGATGAATTACTTGATACCTCGAATTACGATAAAAATGACCCACACTATAGTAACAAGCTCGATAGTGTAATAGGAAAATTTAAAGACGTAAACAAAGGAGGTGCTATAAGGAATCGGTATTTCTTCGTCCGAAATGCTACAGTTTATTAAATGATAAAGCTACTATGAAAGCCAAAAGAGTTGATTTACGTAACACAGAAATCAATCGCCAAAGTTATTTGGATAGCTACAAGAATTTGATCATTGAAAAGGTACCGCAAAAAAGAATAGGTACCCAAAACCGAAAATAATACACATTTAAATCATTTCTCGGAACAGTAAATTTCTGCGACAGATTTATCCCAAATTCATTTCACATCACCGCCCCGCTGTCTGCTCTTAATTATGGTCCCAAAAAAGTTATCATCAAAAGGTCCGACAAAGCAAACTCGGCATTCACCACCGTAAAAAATACCTTGACCAACATTACAACCCTGTATTACCGACACAACGACCTTCCATTCACCCTCACCACCGAAGCCTCAGTTTATAGCAGCAGGTTCCATTTTTCACCAAATCAAATACGGCATTCATCATCCGATTGATTTCCTTTCTCGCAAACAGAAACAAAATACAGCGCCTTTATAGAGAGTCACGTTATCCTATCCATAGTGCTTCCCGTTAAACACTACAGACACTTCCTCGAAGGAAGAAACTTTACCATTTTCACACACCACAAGCCACCTTTACACTGTCTTAACACAAAGGATCCGTCAAATAGAGTATTCCGGCAACTAGCATTCTTATCATCTGTTGACTTCAAGACCAAAGACATCGCAGGAGGAGATAACGTCATCGTAGAATGTCTTTCGTGCGCAGTCGTAAATTCAATATTGCCTCCTCGCCTCTCTTTTCATCGGATATCCTCTCCTCCACACCGCCATCCGAGACTGACATCTCAAAATTCAAAGAATCCCACAAACTCATTGACAGCGTGCACTAAAACACATCTTTTAACAATTCATTGCGCCGCATATTAAGAATCACTCCGCAAAGACACATTCCTTGCAGTCTATAACATACACCATCCCGGCATAAAATCTACATATGCACTGCTCCATCAAAAAGTCACCTGGTACGCGCTGTTCAAGCACGTCAAACGGCATAAAGTGAATAAACATAGAGAAGAATTTAATAAAAAATAAAATACCAAATCAAAAAATTTTAAAAATTCTATTTCAAATTTGTACAAATTTCCAAGTAATCTAAATTAACAAAAAATTATGAAAAACACCTCAAAGACAAAATCTAAAACAATCATAATTTTATCAAAATACAAAATGACAAAAGAGTAATTAACTGGCAATTTCTTTAATTATGAGCTAACAAAAATTTTTTGTTTAAATTATTCTTCAATATTTGATTCGGCATTTTGAATGTTTATTTTAGCGTTTAACTGAGTTAAAATATTTTGAAAACTGTCTTTGCCCATGTAATCAATTTCTCCACGCTCCCATTTTTGTCTATGACTATTTTCCAATTCTTCCTTCAATTCACATTCAGGCTGTTTCTCAATTGCAATTTCCCCATAGCTTGCATTATCTAAATTTATCTCTATTTCATCTGATTTTTGAGCAGAATTTTCAGTGTTTTCTGGAATCATCTAAAATTTTTAGATCAATCAAAAACCTTATTAAATTTTTTGCCTTCAATATCTGCTTTTTTTGTTTCATATGTAATATATATTTTAATATATATTTTGTTTCATATGTAATCAATTTAAATATGAAAATAATATTAATTTTCATCTATTCGAAAAATATAAAAATGAGAAAATTTATTGATTTTTTTTTAATTTTCACTTTCAAACCAATAAATTTACTTAATTGTAAAAATAGAGAATTTGAAAACAAGTAATTTTTATAGATTTTCCAATTCCTTTATATTCGTCTCAGACAATAGATCAAAAATTTTAATTCAACACGAAATTTCGACACAGCATTTTTAATTGTTAAATAAGTAAAAGATATTGGTATACAGCCTGAAAAGAAATAAAGTTAAATGAAATTGAAAGTAAATTAGATCTATAGTGAGAAGAATAAAATATTTTAGTGATAATTTCTAGACTTAAGATCGAAAAGAAAAAACTGTAATAACAAATCTTAATGCAAAAGTTACTCTTTGATAACTGAGAACTGACACAGAATAAATTTTTAACAAGGAAGAAATTTTAATTAAAAACCAAAAAGTATCGTAAATTCTCGTGTATAAATCACACCTCTAATTTTTGCATTTAAAATCAACTACACAAATCCCTCGAATTACGCGGTCATAAAAAATAATTTTTTTAATGAAATCAAACATATTTGGTGGCAAGTGTCTCTGAAATGCATATATTGCATAAGATTACTCACATTTCAAATACCAGGCGTCTGTAACTCACTCCATTACGCGTGCTGTACGTCAAATATTGTGCTGTGGAGTGCACGTGTTTCGCTCAAGATTTTTTATATACAAAAATTGGTTACAGACTATTTAATAAGACGAGAAGAGCACGCTGCTGGATTTGAATCCGATGATAGTAGCGATTTC